>SJYQ01000665.1:49116-126520 GCA_006410935.1 Redunca redunca
TATGGTTTTTCCTGTGGTCATGTATGGATGTGAGAGTTGGACTGTGAAGAAAGCTGAGCGCTGAAGAATTGATGCTTTTGAACTGTGGTGTTGGAGAAGACTCTTGAGAGTCCCTTGGACTGCAAGGAGATCCAACCAGTCCATTCTGAAGGAGATCAGCCCTGGGATTTCTTTGGAAGGAATGATGCTAAAGCTGAAGCTCGAGTACTCTGGCCACCTCATGCGAAGAGTTCACTCATTGGAAAAGACTCTGATGCTGGGAGGGATTGGGGGCAGGAGGAGAAGGGGACGGCCGAGGATGAGATGGCTGGATGGCATCACTGACTCGATGGACGTGAGTCTGGGTGAACTCCGGGAGCTGGTGATGGACAGGGAGGCCTGGCGTGCTGCGATTCATGGGGTCACAAAGAGTCAGACACAAGCAAGCGACTGAACTGAACTGAGTATTGGTAAGTGAAACCTTGTTCTGGCCACACTTGCATTCTGGGAAGCTCTTATAGTTTGGGATTATATCAGAACCTAGATTGAGTCTGAAGGCAGAAACTTATGCCCGCAAAGAAGTAATTAACACAAATAAACCTTTCAGATATCCAGAGAGATACCAAAAAATGAGGCACAGGATAAAACAAACAAATAAAGAAGTCCAGTCAGGAGTTAGCCAAAGACTGTCAAAACACGCTCCTTAAGAAACTATAGACTCTGGTTCCTGTTCCGGAAGTATTTGCAAATGGAAACAATTGTGTCAACAGGAAGCAACCAGGGCTGTAGGAGGTAATGCACAAGAAAGTGGATGTTCAAAGAGAAGATACCAAGGGTGCATGGGTTATCTCAGGTTGGGTACCGCAGGCTCTGGAACCCAAGGTCAGCATCTTGCTGGTTCCCAACCCTGTATGAGATTCTTACTGCTGCTGTAACAAATTACCACAACTGTACTGGCTTAAGACAGTATTATTCTCACAATTCTGGAGGTCAGAAGTTTGAACTGGGTCAGAAGCTGAAATCTAAGTGTCAAAAAAGGGCCGTGTTCTTCTAGAGCTTCTAGGGGGAATCACTTTCCCTGCGTGTTCCCGCTTCCACAGGAATCCTGCGTTCCTAGGCTCTCAGCCCCACCATCTTCAAAGTCTGCGATCCTATCGTGCTGGCCTCTGCGTCCTCCATCATATCTCCTCCGACTCTAACCCCCCTGCCTCCCTCTTCCACTTATAAGGACCCCTGTGATGACACCGAGCCCATCAAGATGGTCCACAGTGAAAATCAGGAAGCGCAAGCAAAAACTAAAGAAAATATAAATAATTACTAACCAGGGTTCTTGCTCTCTTTAATCAAAAAAAAGTTGATCAGAGGCCAGAAAAGAAATTCACACAAGGCTTTATTGGGACTCCTGCAACAGCAGGGGCCAGCGGGAACAAATAATAGAGTCCCCTGCTAGCCGGCTCCCCCAGCAGAGGCGAGCTGGTTCCTTACGTGGGGGTGAAGGTAGTGGTGTGTGCCCACGGTCAGGCAGGAG
Source organism: Redunca redunca (assembly GCA_006410935.1). Classification (NCBI taxonomy): domain Eukaryota; kingdom Metazoa; phylum Chordata; class Mammalia; order Artiodactyla; family Bovidae; genus Redunca; species Redunca redunca. The sequence continues at coordinate 50,624 of SJYQ01000665.1, forward strand.
GGGTAGTGCAGGTGTTTAGCCCACCTGTTTGTGGAGGGGCACAGAGGGGCCAACACAGTACCCTGCTTTTGCTCCCAGCCCCCTGCTTTTGCTCCCAGCTCTTTAGAAGTGCGAGCTGAGCTTCTTTGATCTTTGTGTACCTTCTGTCCAGAATTTGTCCCAGTTGGGCATGCACACAGCTATTTTCAGTCCTTTATTGTTTCTTTGTATTTTGTGGCTTGAGGAGACTTTGTCCAGTTTCAAACATTGCAGCAAAGGGTCCCAGGTCCCAGCCTGTCCATTCACAGTTTCCAGGGATTAGGATGCTGCTGCTGCTGCTGAGCCGCTTCAGTCGTGTCCGACTCTGTGCAGCCCCATAGACGGCAGCCCACCAGGCTCCCCCATCCCTGGGATTCTCCAGGCAAGAACACTGGAGTGGGTTGCCATTTCCTTCTTCAATGCATGAAGGTGAAAAGAGAAAGTGAAGTCGCTCAGTTGTGTCCGACTCTTAGCGACCCCATGGACTGCAGCCTACCAGGCTCCTCCGTCTGTGGGATTTTCCAGGCAAGAGCACCGAGCACATCTTAAAGGTGTGAGGACTGTTGTACTCCTTCACATGGTGGACAAGGCTCTCCACCATGCAGCCCAAAACTGCTTCACTGCCCACCAAATACTGTGTATTAGTTACTTATCACTGTATAACACCCTAAAACCTAATGGCTTAAAACAACACGTTATCTCACAGTTTCTCTGGGTGAGGAGTGGAGGGACAGGTTGCCTGAGTCCTCCGCTTCCCGTCTTTCATGAGCCTGCAATCAGGATGTCAGCTGGAGAGACTTCCCTCGAGTCCCAGTGGCTGGATCTCCGAGCTTCCACTGCAGGGGCCACTGTTTTGGCCCCTGATTAGGGAACTGGGATTTCGCATGCTGTGCAGCCAAAAAAAAATCTTGAACTGAATAAAAATGAAAATACAACAAATCAACTTAAAAAAAAAAAAAGATGCTGGCTGGGTCTGCCTTCATCTCAAAGCTCAACTGGGGAAGAATCTGCTTTCAAGCTCCTTCATGTGACTGTTGCCCTGCCTGGCTGTGGGTTGAAAGATGCTCTCAGCTCTTCCCCACACAGGCTCTTCCATAAGGAACCTCACAACACAGCAGCTGCTACATCAGAGCAAGAAGCAGGAAGCGCCGGGGACTGCAAGCCAGACGGAACTAGTCTTCCGCAACCTCATCCCATCACCTCTGCCGTATCATGATCATCAGAAGCAAGGTCAACTCACACGCTAGAGAAGCTCAGGTCAGTCCAGTCGCTCAGTCGTGTCCGACTCTCTGCGACCCCATGGACTGCAGCACGCCAGGCCTCCCTGTCCATCACCGACTCCCAGAGTTTACTCAAACTCATGTCCATTGGGTTGGTGATGCCATTCAACCATCTCAGGAGGACTGATTATATAAAGGCGTGAACGCCAGGAGGTGGAAACATAAGATGATGTTAGACGTGTGAGGTGAGGTGAGGTGAAGTCGCTCAGTCGTGTCCAACTCTTTGCGACCCCGTGGACTGTAGCCTACCAGGCTTCTCCATCCATGGGATTCTCCAGGCAAGAATACTGGAGTGGGTTGCCATTTCCTTCTCCAGGGGATCTTCCCGACCCAGGGATCGAACCCAGGTCTCCCACATTGGAGGCAGACACTTTAACCTCTGAGCCACCAGGGAAGCCTGGTGTATCACACCCTAATACGTATCCTGTGTTCTCACCCCACACCACCACCGACATTCTCCAAGAAAGAAAACAAATGCTTTATCACCTATGCTATATATTTGTTCATTAATTCACTCATTCAAAAAGTGTTCATTCGATACCGCTGTTTGTAGCAACATGGAGAGACCTAGAGATGATCACACTAAGTCAGACAAAGACAAATAGCTCATGAGATCACTTATAAGTGGAATCTAAAATGTGATACAAATAGACTTATTTACAAAACATTAACAGATTCAACGGCTTAGGAAACAAACAAACAAACGTCCTGTTACCACAGGGGATAAGAGGTGGGGAGGGACAGCTTGGGAGTTTGGGATTAGCAGATACCCACTGCTACAGATAAAAGAGATAAAGGTCCTACTGTATATCCCAGGGCTGTACTCAATATCCTGTAACAAACCATAACGGAAAAGAACCGAACGGGGGCGCACACATGTATGAATGGATCGCTGCGCTGTGCGCCAGGAACTAACACGACATCGCAAATCAACGGTATTTCAATAAAAACACAAAATTTAGAACTCGTCAAGGATTCCTTTGATCCCGACGAGGAGCTAGGTAGCATCTCACGTAGCTGGGACGAGCAGTGGACAGATGGAGGAAGGCCCTGGCGCTCCGGAGCCGGCACCCCGCGGGGAAGGAGGCAGACAGGGACCGACTCGCCCCATGTGACGGGGCAGGGCCTGCGGCGGCGGCGGCGGGGAGGCCCCTCGCGCAGGGGCCTGGGTCTGCGCGCGGGCCTTTGCAGGGAGCTCCACTCAGAGCTCCGCGGGGACCTGTGGAGGAGACCCCAGGGTGGGAGGCACCCACGTGGCTGATTCGCTTTGCAGCACAGCGGGAACCAGCGCCTTGTGAAGCAACCGAACTCCAGCTGAAAGTTTAACGCTGGAAGAATGAAACGGGAAACAGGGAAACAAACAAAGCTGGCCTTCGGGCTTCCCTGGCGGCCCAGCGGTGTAGAATTCGCCCGCCAGCGCAGAGGACACGGGTTCAGCTCCTGGTCCGGGGAGACCGCACGCGCCCCAGGGCCCGCGCCCCGCCGCAAGAGGAGCCCCCGCGGGGAGAGGCCCGCACCGCCGGCAGCGAGCGCCCCTCGACGCAGCAGGAGGCAAGCCCGCACGGCGACCGAGACCCAGCGCCGTCAAGAGCGGAAAAATAAATGAAATTAAAACCAAGGACAACTGACCTCGGAGCAGCGTGATGAAGGAGGCGAGGGAGCCGTGGTGCCGGTATTTGGAGCGAAGATGTCCCGGGCCGAGGGGGCCGCAAGAGCTAAGGGGACCGACGGATTCGAGGAACGAGAGGCGCTGCAGAAGCCGCAAGGGCAAGGCGGGGAGGGGAGGGGGGTGAGGTCCGGGAGGAAGCCAGAGGGCAGATCTCACAGGGCCGGAGGCTGTTTGAAGACCTTTGAATCTTATTTTAAGTTGGGAGTCACTGGAGAACGGCCTCCTAAAAGAAGCTACTTAAAAATAGGTCGTTAGAAAAGAAAAAAGGTAGCTCCCTCCTTCCTAATCTCACTATTTTCAGTTCTCCATGATAGGGAGGCTTACTTTGCTTTATTATACATTCATAATCCTAAGAAATTTAATATATACATATTGCTTAATACAGTTCATTGATCCCACGTTTTCCAATTACTTACTTTAAAAGACAATATCTGAAATCCTTGGGTGTTTGAAACTGCTTTCTTCCCTAGGTAGGAAAAAGAAATTAAAAAACAAAACATTCTGGGGAACTGCGGTCCGTTGTTTGCCCATGGGCTGGAACCTAAGTCGTGATGGTTTAGTCCACCGCATGATGCCAGCCCGCACCTGGCCCAGGCTACCTGAGAGCCTCAGAGCACTTCTCATAAAACAAGTGCCTCCAACTGCAAGTGAAGCGTTGCTGTTCAGCACCAAGTCGTGTCCAGCTCTTTGCAACCCTACAGACTGCAGCACGCCAGGCCTCCTGGTCCCTCTCCGCCTCCCAGAGTTTGCCCATTTTTCCCTTCGTGGATTACTGCCTCCTTGTGACGAAGGGGCTTGCTGTGCAGGGCCACCCAAGATGGATGGGTGGTAGAGGAGAGTTCTGACAAAATGTGGTCCACTGGAGGAGGGAATGTCTACCACTCCAGTATTCTTGCCGTGAGAACCCCATGAACTGTAAGTGAGGTGGGGCCTTAGGAATCACCCCAACCTCAATGAAATGGTTGCTGAAAAATAGCCAAGAGGTTTCTGGGTATGAAAGGCTTAGGAGAAAGTCCCCTTAAGACTCGCACACTAGCCGGCCTCCCGGGACTTTAGTAGAGGACACTTGGCCTTCATCGCAGACGAAGTCCCAAGCGTCTCCTCTGACTGTGCTCCCGAGACATGACCTTCAGACGCCTTGGAGGCTCTGGAGTAGGCAAGCTTGCATGAGCAAACGGAAATCAGGATAAGCGCTTAGGAGTGGCTGGGCTGGGGAGCAGGCAGGCTGCTTTACAAAGAGCCGCGTATATAAGGGGAGCAGTGAAACACGCCGCCTTCACACAGCGGGACTCGGGAACAGGAGACGGGGGCGCGCCAGGAGGCAGAAGCATGGCCCGCGTTGCCCTCCAGCTCCTGACCCTTCTCTGGGCTGTGACGAGGACCAGCACCCAGACCCGAAGCTCATGCTGTGAGTAGGGCATTGTTCCCAAGGAGGTCAAGGGAGCGGTTGCCCTGGGTACAGGCAGACGGCTCAGACACTGGCGTCTAGTGATGAGAGGGCCTGAAAGTAGCAGTCGTGACACGGCTCCCTTGCAGGGTGTGAGTCTGTACGCTTCATCTCTCCTGACTTGATGGCATGAGCTCTTTGAGAGGCAAGTCTCTGCATTTCACATTAAGAGAGATTGAAAGGCTGTTGCAGGAATGATGGTTGATGATTTGGGGGGAGACCCTCGGTGACTGTTCTGACCATGAGCCACTGGTGGTGAGAATGTTGGGTGCCTGCTGAGGCTAGTTGCAGGCCAGGTCCTTCTTACATCTCATGCAAAAGTGAGAAAAGGATGGATGCAAGGGAATCAGTGATTTCTGGGAACATGCTGGAAACAGTGGGTGTCTGTGAGCTGCAGCGTTTGGTGTTGGAAGTAAAAAATCACTTTCTTAAAGATCAGAGTTCTTTGGAAAGATGTAGGGACTAACTGGGGTTCCCGGGGGCTCAGATGGCAAAGAACCTGCCTGCAATGCAAGAAACCCAGGTTGGATCCCTGGGTGGGGAAGCTCCCCTGGAGGAGGGCACGGCAGCCGCGCCAGCCTTCTCGCCTGGAGAGTCCCATGGACAGAGGAGCCTGGCGGGCTGCAGGCCATGGGTCACAAGAGTCGGACCCGACTGCATGACTGAACATGCGTGCAGGGACTAACTGGCCTCAAAAGGAAACCTCGGCGTTTTCTCCATTTCTCTTTAATAATCACCCCCAGTGGGGGCATCCCCAAGGATACCAAAGCTAAAAGACGCTTTCTCCTAAGAGATGCAGAAAATATTTCTGAGAGGAGAGAGTGAGTATGAGGGGTTCAGGAGATGGCTTTGCCCTTCGCAGCTGTTCCCTCAGCAGAGCAGCCCTGGGTCGATGGCATCCAAGTGATCATGGAGAATTCGGTGATCAACTCCACCTTCCCAAACCCCAGCATCCTGATCGCCATGAACCTGGCAGGGGCCTACAACGTGGAGGCCCAGAAGCTCCTGACTTTCGATCTCATGGCCAGTGACACAGCCGGTGAGAAACCAGAGCCCCTTAGCGGGTTCCCTGAACCTCCACTCCCAGGCCCCTCCCCAGGTCCCTCCACCCCAACGCTACCTGTGAGGGCGCCTAAGTCACCCAAACACCTTTCCCCGCATCCCCGGAAGGACGGAAACTTGGGTGGGTGCATTCACGTGGCAGGGCAGCAAAGCAGAAAGAGCTCAGGTTAGACGTAAACGAGCAGGCTTCCAGGTCTGACTCCGCCACCCACTAACTCTGTGACCCTGAAGGGCTCACAGACTCCCACCAGCCTCACCTCTGTCATTCACAAAATGCAGGTCATTCGAGTAACAATAGCACTAATAGCAGGGTTTCCTTGACGGTCCAGTGGTTAGAACTCCACACTTCCAATGCAAGACGATGCAAGTTCAGTCCCCGGCTGGGGAAGAACCGAAGACCCCATATTCCATATGGCATGACCAAAAAGAACAAATACGTTAAACATGAACAGCAATAATAACAAAAGCAGTAAAGCCTCTGTTCCGCCTACCTCACAGGAGTTGCCTTGAGGTCCAAGTTAGAGAAGCTTGAGTAGAGTTAAAAGCATCTTGTAACCAGACACGTTTCCATATGAACTTGCAGGGGTATTCCTGCTGCTTTTCTAGACAGATACCAGGAAATCTGAATGAGATGGTCAGACCACATAGAGGTCACCAGGTTAAACGTTCCTGCAGTGTCTTCCCACACTTCTTCCCTTAAGAAAGGTCAAAAAACTATCTGATCGCATTATTTTTAAAAAGTCAAAGATGGTATGGAAAGAAGCAGAGCGCTCAGCCTGGCCGCTGGAGCTCTCCCCTCTGAGAATGCCCTTGTTTAACGGTGCTGTTCTCTCCTCCACAGACCTGACCGCTGGTCAGCTCGCCCTCACCATCATGGCCCTCACCTCCTCCTGCCGAGACCCTGGGGACAGAGTATCGACCCTGCGGACCCAAATGGAGAACTGGATACCTTCCAGTAAGACCTCATCAGAAGGGAGTGGGGAAGTGAGGCAAATAGCCCTTCCTGAGAATTTTAAATCTGTAAAGAGGAGGGGAGGGTGGACGTGGAGGGAAGAGACGCGGTGTTCCTCCACTCAGGTCGCTCTGATAATCCCCATGTGAGATCTCCACTTCGGTCCAACGAACTGGAAAAGACCGCCCTCCCGGGAGGACCTGATTGCTTGCCTTCCCCTGAACACAGCAGCCTCCCTTTGATTCCATTTCCCTGTCAGATGCCATTCTTGTTCCGAGACATAGGGAGTTATCTCTTGCCGATACAGTATCTTTCTTTTTGGACAGGATTTCTAGCCATGTCCATTTCAAAGGTCTGGCTTTTCCTTTTTCACAAATGCCTTCTTTACGGTGAACTTTAGTCTTACACAGGCCCCTGTCCTCTCTCAAGGCCTCGATTCCTATGCTTCTACCTTCTATGGGCCCAGTCTGGCCATCCTGGCACTGTGCCAGAACAACCCAGAGACGACCTTACCCATAGCAGCCCGCTTCGCCAAGACCCTGCTGGCCAACTCCTCTCCCTTTGACGTGGGTAAGTCATTGGGTTCAAACACTGCCCTGAGCTTGGAACACCAAGGTCACTGAGGGGCAGAGCTGGGGGAACCGTGGCAGGGGGTGCTTTCCAAGGAGGAGGAGGGGAGGGCCAGGAAGATGTCAGCAGATGAGAGACGCTGGGCAGACACTTGGTGGACGTCCAAGGGATAAATAAAATGTAAGGTACACATGAAAGAGAGAAGGAAAACAGAAAACCAGGACAAACCTTGACGTGTCTGGCAGTTCCAGAATCTCCACTGGAACCAATAAGCATGTCATCCAAGTCAGGAGTCGTTCCCAAACAGCAGTTAAATTATTAAACCAACGTCTAGACTCAGCCCCACCCTGAGCCTCCTCTTTAATCCCTATTGAACTCTGGGAGTCGCTGATGGACAGGGAGGCCTGGCGTGCTGTGGTGCAAAGAGTCGGACACGACTGAGCGACTGAACGGAACTGAACTGATGCGTCAACACTATTCTTCTCGGGGCTTCTCCTTACAAGGTCCAAGCATTCTCTTGACATGAAACAGCTCCTCTCTGAACCTTAAAGCCATGATGCTCTGCTTTAAGGATGCACTGGAGCCTTCCTCCTGCACCCTGCGAGGCTGCCTGTGAATGGACGCTCTCTCCTCCACCCCATCACGCATGATGACCCCTTCTCGGCTCGATGCCCTCTGTGAGGTCCCTCGTTTGTGGTCACCTTTTCTCCTCCACCACTGCTAAGCAACAGCATCAGCTCACGTTTTCACCCCTTACATATGCAGCTTCAGCGACCTCCCTCATTTCAGTCCCTACTAGATCAACACTCAGGTCGATATTTGCTCAGGTATATATCTTCCCTGTGGGTCAAGCACAGACTGGCCTCTGTTTCTCATCAGGGACCTTGTCATGGCTGGGGCATCTCTGCCAGCTCAGGAAATTGGGACTTCTTGGCCAACACTGTCATCCTCACTGAGATGATGCAACTTTGGGGTGGAGATGAGGGTGGGGAGGAAAAGATTAGTGAGGAAAAAATGCTATCTGGCGAGTCTCTGGTTCATTCTGGTCTCATTATGCCAGAGTTTGTCCATTTAGTTCACACATAATAAGAAAGAAAGGGCTGAGGACCCCTGTACGGGGTACCCCGGAGGAGGCAGGCTCCCCGCGCCCTCATCCGAGGGCTCGCTGGCAGGGTAAGGAGAGAGGGCAGAGAGGACAATGCAGGTATCAACAATGAGTGCTGGAGGAGTCAGGAAAGAGGCGGCGCCTGTTGGGTCGGATGACGGAGGAGGCTTCGCTGAGAAGTGACGGCAGCTGGGACTTGGCCAAGCGCTGACTTTCTGACAGATAAACGCTGGGACATGCAACGCGGGGTTGAAAGTGCTGCCAGTCGGCTTTCATTTGAGGCGTGAACCGTGGCGTCCTGCGGCGGCGCTTTGAGGCCCTTGCTCCTTACCAGCTATGCCGCCCTGGGCGGTTCCCCAGCGGCTCTGGGTCTCCATACCCTCATCCCTGAAATGGACACAATCAGAGGGCCTGTCTCACAGGCTGTCCTGAAGGGTCAGGGAGGTTGCTGAACACACTAAAGTGAAAACCTGAAGTTAGCCCACCGTCGTGTCCGACTGTGATTCCGTGGACTGCAGCCTCTCCCTCTCCTCTGTCCATGGAATTCTCCAGCAAGGGTGCCAGAGTGGGTGCAGTTTCCTTCTCCAGGGGATCTTCCTGACCAGGGACTCAAGCCCGGGTCTCCTGCGCTGCAGGCAGACTCTTTACCAACTGAGCCACTAGGAAGGCGAAGCCGCTCAGTTGTGTCCGACTCTTCGTGACCCCAGGGACGGTAGCCCACCAGGCTCCTCAGTCCATGGACTTTTCCAGGCAAGAGTACTGGAGTGGGTTGCCATTTCCTCCTCCAGAGGATCTTCCGGAAAGCCCCCACTGAACGCAGCAATCCAACAGTAAAATGCTGGTTGTTCAGACTGTGGACGGGGTGGCCTTACCCTCTGCTGTCATTCACAGACGCGGGAGCAGTGGCGACCTTGGCTCTGACCTGTATGTACAACAGGATCCCCATAGGTTCAGAGGATGGGTACCGTGCCCTGTTCGCTCAGTTGCTAAAGAAGATCGTGGAGGATATCAGCACGAGGATCCGAGACAATGGCATCATCGGAGACATCTACAGCACCGGCCTCGCCATGCAGGTAAACGCGTCCTGCAGGAGAGGCGGGTTCAGTCCCTGGTCAGGAAAACAGGCCCCGCATGCCGCCCAGCCTGCCCCCCACAAAAATGCAGGTAAGCCTCAGCTCCCCTCTACTTCACCGGTAAAGTATAAAAACAAATATACACGAACTCTCTTTGTTTCCTTGGGGAAAAATAGCTCCAAGAAATGTATTCATTTACTATTAATAATGATCAGTTTGTTCGTAAGAATTCCCAGGTAGCCCTAGTGGTAAAGAGCCCACCTGCCAACGCAGGAGACATAGGAGACGCAGGTTCGATCCCTGGCGGGAGGATCCCCTGGAAAAGGACAAGGCCGCCCACTCCAGTGTTCTTGCCGGGAGAATCCCACGGGCAGAGGAGCCGGGCAGGCTCCGGTCCATGGGGTCGAAAAGTGTCTCGGACACAACTGAAGTGACTTCGCATGAGAGTTTGGTATATTTTAAAAACTAAGGTTATTCGAGTAAGTCCTCAAGTAACATTGACTTTTCTGATTCCATCTTGCCAATCAAATGTTCTTTTATCAGCCTTGTATCATGATCCTAAAAAATTGTGGGATCATATTCAAAAGGATTAATGAAAATAAGCCAAAGCTGCCTAGACATCTAATCTTTGTCAAGCTGTCTCACTCTCTCGATGTCAATTCAGCCTCAAAAGATCCCTACTACATGGCAACGCCAGATGCGTCTGGCCGCCCAGCCTACAGTCTGTGCAGTGTTCCCCCGGGTAGAGTCTCAGGTTTGGATGCTGTGAGACGCTGCTTGACATAGCTCCAAATACAACCACACACACACACACACACACACACACACACACACACACACACACCTCCCTCCATTGATTAGGGCAGTAGCCTCCTTTGGAAAACACACCAGTAAAATAGCAGGGAGAGAGAGAACCGACTAGAGCAGCCAAATCATCTCAAAATGCCCTATAAAGTGAAGTGAAGTGAAGTTGCTTCAGTCGTGTCTGGCTCTTTGCGACCCCCTGGACTGTAGCCTGCCAGGCTCCTCTGTCCATGGGATTTTCCAGGCAAGAATACCGGAGTGGGTAGCCATTTCCTTCTCCAGGGGATCTTCCCTGCTGGTTCTCCCTCATTGCAGGCGGATTCTTTACCTTCTGAGCCCTATAGGAGTAGGAGGCAAACTACACCGTGACCTTCCCAACATGGAACCAGAGAACCATCATGTTATGCTTAGTGAGATCAAACAGGCAGGAAAAGACAGACGCTGTATGACGTCACGCACATGTAGAATCTACGAGACGATACAGGGCTGTAAATGCGGAACAGAAACACTCCCGCAGACAGAGAGCAAGCGCGTGGGAGACGCGGAGGACGAGTTAGGGGCACGGGGCCAGCAGATACAGCTGCTGCATAAACAGACGAACAAGGCTCTGCTGTGCTCACAGGGCTTCATCGCCGTTATCTGGTAATAACCCATCATGGAGTATAGTCTGCAAAAATACTGGAGCTCTATCCAATGTGCCTGAAACGAAAATAATACCATGCAACCCACGGGATTCTCCAGGCCAGAATACTGGAGTGGGCAGCCTTGGCACCCCACCCCAGCACTCTTGCCTGGAAAATCCCGTGGGCAGAGGAGCCTGGTAGGCTGCGGTCCATGGGGTCGTGAAGAGTTGGACACGACTCAGCGACTTCCCTTTCACTTCTCACTTTCCTGCACTGGAGAAGGAAATGGCAACCCACTCCAGTGTTCTTGCCTGGAGAATCCCAGGGACGGGGGGCCTGGTGGGCTGCCGTCTATGGGGTCACACAGAGTCGGACACGCCTGAAGTGACTTAGCAGCTTAGCAGCAGCCTTTCCCTTCCCCAGGGGATCTTCCCAACCCGGGGATCGAACCCAGGTCTCCCACATTGCAGGCAGATTCTTTATCAGCTGAGCCATCTGGAAAGCCCATAAATCAACTATACATCAGTAAAAAACAAAGAAACAGAATCACGGTGTTGTGATGCCAGCCCTAAATCTAATTTAGTTCTAGATTAGTGCAGGAGGATGTACAGAATGCTTTGGTGTTCTGTATATTAAATTAGCAATGCAGTGTATAGCAGGGTGACTGTAGTTAATAACACTATATCACATATTTAAAAGTCACTAAGAGAGTAAATCTTAAGTTTTCATCACAGTATAAAAACTGTGAAACTGTGTGTGGCAATGGGTGGCTAGACTATACTGCGGTCATCTGACAGTATATACAAACATAAAATAAACCGCACGCCTGAAACGAACATAATGTTCCATGTCAATTACATCTCAGTTGTTTATTATTTTAAAAATTAAGATAGACTAGAAGTTCTTTCATGTTACACATAAGAGTGGATAAAAATCCCCCATGTGCCATGGAACCAATTAATGAAAATAAAATCAGTTTCTACATCATGTTTCGGCCAGTGGAATTTTGCCAGAGAACAAAACGTTGTTTCACTGGCTGAATCACACAAGAGTATTCCCAGGGCTCTGGTCTAGAAAGCTTTGTAGTGGAACAAAGGAAGTCTGGAAGAAATCCATGGTGCTTTGTTCGTGACTCACTTAAGATAACCTTGCTCTCCTTAGTGCCAGAGAGACAGGTGTTTGCTTTTGCTAATTTGGTTTGTCAGTTCTGCAAGGTACACCGTGATAAGTTGTACCTGAGAATTAAATTTGTCCTTGGAAAAAGGCAGGGCCTCATTCATATCCAAATATCAAAGGTCAGGTGGATTTCTTGCCTCTCCTTAACCCCATCATGCCAGAGTTTCTTACCCAGGCAATCTAAAGTCTGAAATCACCAGGTATCTACTATATAAAGTTGTTCTAATCTAAAATATTCTGGTGTCGAAAGCCAAGTGTTTCTGCGGCCGTTCAGTCTCTCAGTCGTGTCGAGCCCCACGGACTGCAGCACGCCCGTCTTCCCTGTCCTTCACTAACTCCAGAGCTTGCTCAAACTCATGTCCATTGAGTTGGTGATGCCGTCCAACCGTCTCATCCTCTGTTGCCCCCTTCTCCTCCTGCGTTCAGTGCTTCCCAGCATCAGGGTCTTTTTCAGTGAGTCAGTTCTGCGCATCAGGTAGCCGAAGTATTGGAGCTTCAGCATCAAGGTTTCTAAGGCTCTAACAACTTAAGCTTGAATCCCAGATTGACCACAATCTTGGGCAAATATGGGAAAATGACTCTTGGGGTTTCATTTTCCCCATCATAGCAGAGGTATAAGAATCACAGATATAAGGTGGATTTTAATAACTGTGGTCTCTCCCAAGCGAATAAGGTGAATTAAGCTTCCTGTGCAGCCTTCAGTCACCTCTGCCTGCTATCACTGCCCTTCAAGTGACCTAGATCACTCACATTGCTTCCCAGGGGCACTCACGGGGCCTTCCCTGTGTTCCTGAATCCCTGATCTTTCTTCCATCAACATGCCAATGCTTTCAAGGTTCCTCTGGCAAGAACTTAACTTGGAGAGGTAAACTTCTCCTGCCAAGCTGTTATTGACTTCTAACAAGTAACGCATGGACGTTGCTGTCCCGTCACTGAGTCGTGTCGGACTCTGCAACCCCTCGGACTGCAGCGCCGGGCACCGCAGCAGGCTCCCCTGTCCCCCACTGCCCTCCCGAGATCGTTCAGGTTAGTGTCCACTGAGTCAGTGATGTCATCTCATCGTCTCACCCTCTGCTGCCCCTTCTCTTTTCGCTTAATGCATCACTCCTCTTTTCTAAAGAGTTGGTGTTCACGATGCTTTATCCCAAAGGAATACAGACCGCTTAGCGGGGTCTGGGAGGGGAACGTGGCTAGCAGACAAGATGTGGTGTCTGGGAAAACCTGACTGACGGCCTTTAACCCCAGATCCCAGCGAAGCAGACTCTGGGCAGAGCCGCTGTTGTGCTTGCGGACGTCAGAACTCCAGTTTGCTCCCACTGCTCTCTGCAGCTCGCACCCATGCTGGCTCCCCTCTCCCATCTCCCGTTTGTCATTCGAAGCTTCAGGTGAGCCAGTGGTCAGCAACCCCAGCACATCAACACGCCCCGGTGGCTGCGGTCAGTACAACCCTAAAGAGAGGGAGGTGCAAGGACAGCTCCCTCACCCTGCATACAAAGTGCTGTGGCAGTGCTTCCTCGACAGGCCTGGGGCCAGAGCTCTGCGCGTCCGCTGCCGGGGGCACCGACCCAGCCCTGGTTGGAGAACTAAGACCCCAGGAGACCTGGTAAAAAAAAAAACGCTTTTGCATAGCATCCCAACTGAGCCTCCAATGACCGCTCCAAAGGTAGGGCGGGAGCTACGGTTTCTACTTCACCAATGAGGTAGAAAGCTCAGTAGAGTGGCTTGCACAGTGTATTCACCAAGAACCATTATGCAAATAACAGAAACTCAAACAGGTTTTGCTTAACGAAAAAAACAACAAAACTGAGATTTACTATTTCACATAAACTAGAGGATCCAGGTGATTTCAGAATTAATCAGAATAAAAGTCTCAAATAAGATATTAGGGATCACTCTATCATCTCTCAGTCCTGATTTTTCTGCTTCTCTCCTACTTCTTCAAAGTGTCTGAGAAAGATGGTCACCAGCGCCTTCAGTTCAGTTCAGTTCAGGTACTCGGTCGTGTCCGACTCTTTGTGACCCCATGGACTGCAGCACGCCAGGCCTCCCTGTCCATCACCAACTCCCAGAGTTTACTCAAACTCATGTCCATCGAGTTGGTGATGCCATCCAACCATTTCATCCTGTTGTCCCCTTCTCCTCCTGCCTTCAATCTTTCCCAGCATCAGGTCTTTTCCAGTGAGTTGGTTCTTTTCATCAGGTGGCCAAAGTATTGGAGTTTCAGCTTCAGCATCAGTCCTTGCAGTGAATATCCAGGACTGATCTCCTTTAGGATGGACTGGTTGGATCTCCTTGCAGTGCAGGGGACTCTCAAGAGTCTTCTCCAGCACCACAGTTCAAAAGCATCAATTCTTTGGTGCCCAGCTTTCCTTATAGTCCAACTCTCACATCCATACATGACCACTGGAGAAACCATAGCCTTGACTAGACAGACCTTTGTTGGCAAAGTTGGTAATGTCTCTGCGTTTTGATATGCTGTCTAGGTTGGTCATAACTTTCCTTCCAAGGAGTAAGTGTCTTTTCATTTCATAGCTGCTGACACCATCTGCAGTGATTTTGGAGCCCAAAAGAGTAAAGTCTGTCACTGTTTCCACTGTCTCTCCATCTATTTGCCATGAACTGATGGGACCCTATGCCATGATCTTAGTTTTCTGAATGCTGAGTTTTAGGCCAGCTTCCTCACTCTCCTCCTTGACTAACACCTTAGTGATTACTAACCCAGAAGGGGAAGAGAAGAGGCTTCTCCCTCCACGGCGATTAGCCCCACCCCTGCATCCTCCGCCATGGCCAGGGCTAAGGAACCTCTGGCTGGTGGTCCTGTGTGATCAGTACCCGGAAGGGTGTGCAGAGCAGAGAGCGGAAGAGGTCTCTCATGGTGAGACAGCCAGGTTGTCCTAGACGAGAGCTCCCCAGAGGCTTGCTTTGCCAGCTCTCCTCGCCCTTCTACATCTAAGCACCGCGAGCAAGCACCACCGCCCTGACAGCACTCCCTGGACGTAAGCAGTGGTGTCGTTCAGTCCCCAAGTCAAGCTCAACGCGACCGCATGGACTACAGCCCACCAGGCTCCTCTGTCCTTGGGATTCTCCAGGCAAGGATACTGGGATGGGTTGCCATGTCCTCCTCCAGGGAGTCTTCCCGACCCAGGAACTGAACCTGCGTCTCCTGCCTCTCACGCATAGACAGGCAGATCTTTTACCGCTGAGCCACCTGGGAAGCCTCAGTCTAAATGCAGCTCAGATGCTTATCGAGGGCCTGCTATGAGACAGGCCCTGCCCTAAGCAGCGGGGACAGAGCTACGGATGTGAGACAGACCTTGTCTGGAACCTCTGGCTGATCACAAAGACTAGTGATGGAGCCTGACCCTTACAGGACTTACAAAGGCCAGCTCTCAGCTGTACCTAATCTGTGTGTGTGTGTGTGTGTCTTCCCCCTGACCCCAGGCTCTCTCCGTGACACCCGAGAGGCCTAACGAGCAGTGGGATTGCCAGCAGACCGTGGATACTGTACTGGACGAGATCAAGGAGGGGAAATTCCAAAACCCCATGTCCATTGCCCAAATCCTCCCTTCACTGAAAGGCCGGACCTACCTAAATGTGCCCCAAGTGTCCTGCAGCCCTGGTAAGGACGCTGAACATCTGTCTCTCCCTACAGAGTGGCATCTTAACCAGGAAGGACAGGTGGACCTAATTGGGCCAATTGTAAGTGGCATAAGGGCTTGTTACACCTGTGACTTCCAGGCAGGCAGAGCCACGTCTGACGTCCAGTCCCCCAGAGCTGTGTGTTAGCATGCAGCCATGCTGTCCTGCCCTTGGAATTCAGTCCCACGTCCATGCCATTCAGCACACGTTTATTGAGCACCTACTATAGGTAAGGCATTTTGTGGGATGCTGGTGGAGAGAGATGGTCCCTGGTCCTAACAAATTAGCATGACTTCATTTATCCATTTGGCAAGCGCACCAAACATGATGCTGTCTTGTCATATCTGCTCTTTACAAAGCCAGGAGATAAAATGTAGACTGAAACTACAGCATTTGAAAGAGTGAAATAAATATTAAGCAGGGACTTCCTGGCACTCCAGTGGTTATGATTCCATCTTCCAATGAAGGGGGTGAAGGCTCGATCCCTGATTAAGGGACTAAGACCCCATATGTGTTCAGTCTCTCAGTCATGGCCGACTCTTTGCAACCCTATGGGCTGCAGCATGCCAGGCTTCCCTGCCCTTCACACCTAGCAGCCAAAAAACACAAAATGAAAGCAAAATTGTAACAACTTCAGCAAAGACTTTAAACAATGGTCCACATCAAAAAAAATCTTTAAAAAGAAAGAAGTATTGAGTAGAAATAGAAGCGTCACACGGTGCAAAAGCAAAGAAAGTCTGACCGATCATTGAGTTTGCCTGGGAAGCTCAGGAGAAGAACAACGTTGACTTTGCAGTCAAGACTTAGAGATATAGAGACATGCTCACAGCGCACCACCTGGCACAGAGATATATTTCTTTCCAATCACATACTAACATAAAATATGATTCTTCCCACATTGCTCGAGCTTCCTGGTACAAGCAGTGGTTAGCAAGCTCCTTGTCAGCTTCAGGGCAGAATCTGCAGAGACCACAGTTAAGCAATCCAGTCCCAATTACACCAAACACAGCCACACCCCCCTGACTCCTTAGGCTGCTCACCAAAGATTTCCCAGCTCGATCAAGGTGGCCACAGAGTCCTTCCCAGGGTTCCACACTGGTTACCCAGGTATTTTGTTAAATGGTCTGAAACATATTACCTTTGCTTCCAGATACTTCAGGCTAACCAAAAGCCCCAGGTAAACAGGGAGTGCCACGTACAATATGCGACTTAGGGCTCACAATCCCCTCTTCATCCTAACAACTCTTTGAAGAAAAGAAATGTTCATCATTAAGCGAGCTGTCGGCTCTTCAGCCGTGACCATGTCTCTAGGATGGGAAACCGCTTCATAGGCCACACAAGTTTCTCAGAACATTCCACAGAGGACACAGAATCATTGTTATTTCTTGAAATGCTTTCTGGGATGCTCTGCCAATAACAGAGGTTTTGCACCTAGACTGCGAACTCCATAATCTTTATTGAGTTTGGCCTCTGTGCTCTTCACAGATCAAGAGGTACAACCAACTCAGTCCGACTTTCCCAGCCCTGTTCCCACCTCAGCCTCCAACATCACTGTCGTCTACACCATCAGTAACCAGCTGAGGGGTGTGGAGCTGCTCTTCAACGTGACCATCAGTGTCAGTGTGAAGAAAGGGTCGGTGCTGCTGGTTGTCCTGGAGGAAGCACGGCGCCAAAACCCCAAGTTCAAGTGAGTGCCCCAGGGACGCTCGCCGCTCCTTCCGAGTTCAGCCTGAATTCCCATTCTCTCTCTCTCTCCTTCCTCATATTCCTGCCTTTCCCCCTTCTTATAAAGTGGCCGATCTCTATCGAACAGCCCCTCGAGGTGCCTGTGATCTAGTAAGGAGGAAAGGCCCTCATAAAAATTAAACAGGTGATGGTGGAGTTTTCAAAACAGGAACTCAAAGGGGAGAGAGCACAGAGTGGCTCGGAAAGGTCAAGGAGGCCTCGCGGCGTTTGGATCGCCTTGAAGAAGAGGCCTTATGCAGCAAGATACGAAAGGATGGTATTCCAAGAAGAGGGATTTTGTCACTCCAGAGTTAACAAGTGTTGGGTATAAATTCCTCTAACTCTTAGAGGAGGACGAAGCATTTGAGACAGAACTGAGCGAGGAATTTAGGGTCAATGAATACACCAGCTTGACGAGGGAGAGAATACAGGACTGAACTAAATGAACGGTGGCTGAAGGGATAGACTGAGTGGTACCGCAGACAGCCGGAAACCCCAGGCTGAGGAAATGGGACTTCACCTTGTGGTGAAGCATTGCAAGTTTTTGAGAAAGGAAAGTGTTGCGAAAGGTTAACTGGGTTGGAGAATGGATGACTAGGAAGAAAGCTAGGGCGTGACCACAGATACGGAGCTGTTATACAAAGTGAGGAGGACTTTATCTAGGAGAAACGCACTCACGCCAAGGAAGATGCGCCGGGGCTTGTGAGGGACTGGACGTGGCGGGCAAGAGAAAGAAGCTTCAGAACTATTGATGGGACTGTCAGGAAGAAAGAATATCCTTCATAGAAAAACAGTCCCTTTAGACAAGTTCCGTTGCCTGAGTTTGAAATGGAATCATCAGGAAGCTTTTGGAGGTATGAAAGAAGTCCTAGAAAAAGAGGGCAGGGTGAGCAGAGGAGGCCGGGTTCCCATCCGACAGAGGCGATGACGGTAGTTAAGGACGGTGTCGTAGGTGGCAGATACAATGCTTCCACTAAAACCCGAGACAGAATCATTCCCATTTTACAGAGAGAACCACTTAGATCCAACATCGTTAAGTAATGTGCTAAAGATCACAAACCCTGTCACTAGCAGAGCTGAGATCTGAAGCCACATTGGACTGATTCCGAAGCCCGTGTTCTTTCCACTGCCCAACTGGGGCAAAAAATAAAATTGAAAGGGAACATTAAGCTTTGGGGAATGTTTGTCGTTTGCAAAAAAGGAAACAGTAGGGAAATACGGAGAAGCTAAGCTGTAAGAAGGTCAGCCCTGGCGTTTCTTTGGAAGGAATGATGCTGAAGCTGACACTCCAGTACTTTGGCCACCTCATGCGAAGAGCTGACTCATTGGAAAAGACTGATGCTGGGAGGGATTGGGGGCAGGAGGAGAAGGGGACGACAGAGGATGAGATGGCTGGATGGCATCACTGACTCGATGGATGTGAATCTGAGTGAACTCCGGGAGTTGGTGATGGACAGGGAGGCCTGGCGTGCTGCAATTCATGGGGTCGCAAAGAGTCGGACACGACTGAGCGACTGAACTGACTGAACTGAACTGAAGCTGTAAGAGGAGGAAGGGGAAGATGCTAAGTCATGGGAAGGAAAAGATGAATTACTTTCAAAGGAAAGGTGACCTAATCCAAATTCTGCAGAGAGACGTCCGGGAGAAAGACTGACCAAGGCCGAGGAATTGACAGATGCAAGACGGGGGAGCGGCTGCGCAGGGTTAGGGTAAGGACACGTGTCTGCAGCTCGCAGACCAGCTCCAGAGCTTCACCTTCTGTAGAACAGGTTGGCTAAAGATCTCATTTCTAGAATACTTAATTTGCCAGCAATCTTCCGAATATACTTTACTTCCTCTCCAATCTTAGCTTTAATTTTGCCTGAATTTTATTTTTCTAACTGTAATGTAGTAAATACACATAGGAGAAATTTTGTGCGGGGGGAAGCATAAAGCAGAAAACAAAGCATCCATAGTCAATCCAGAACATAATCACTGCTGATATCTTTTATGTTTACAGGTATTTTCTCCGTGTGTGTTACAAATAGTTATGATCCGTATATACATGAGACAGATAAATATTTCTCATCCAATGTGTACCCCACATTCTCACTTAATGGTATTGCATAAGCATTTTTCCATGTCACTGAAAAGTATAGAAAAATATGAATTTTATAACTGCCAAAGAGTCAATCTTGGATATTTATTCCATCACTCACCTAATTTTTTTGCCCATTGTTGGACATTAACATTTTTTACCTTGCTTATTGATGTTTTTGAAAACCCATTTGTACTTTCATTTCATTCCGAGTGAAGTAAATGATTTGTTCGTTAGTCATCTGCACTTTCTCTCAGGCATCTTTTTCTGATCTTTGAAGTGTTTAGAAGGTCTCTGGCCCTTCATCTTTTCTTATTACCTAACTTGGAGCGAGGCATTAATCACATATGATATTATTCTCACAGGTTTGAAACCACAATGACATCCTGGGGACTTGAGGTCTCTTCAATTAACAATATCGCTGGAAATGTTAATGACAAGACATATTGGCAATTCCTGAGTGGCAAAACACCTTTAATAGAAGGTGAGTGAAGAAAAGGAATGTAAGCACTTTTCCCACTGTTTGAAGTCTAAATTCTTTCATTTCCATATTTAATTCATTCATTTATTTAGTCAAGAAATAATTGTGAGAGTATGTGTATATACAATAGTTGTATATATAACAGCTTTGTATGTACATATGCACATGCATCATGAATATACGGTAATGTTAGACAAATGGATAACAAATGAGTAGTCGTTTAAAATAGTTTTTAAAAAAATCAGGAATCCTGGGACGTCTCCAGCAGTTGAGACCCCACAGTTCCACTACAGGGGTGAGTTTGACCCCTGATTGGTGAACTCAGACCCCATATGCTATGCGGCTCAGAAAAAAAACAAAAAAAATAATCACGAATGCTAACACCACTCTGAGCTAGTGGAAAAAATATTCAGTGAAGAAAAGTGGATTGACCTAAAGTAATAAGAGCTAAAGAAAGAAAAAGCAGACGTGAGAAAGACGTAAACAAAGAAGAACAACAAAAAAGCAAGTGTGTGATCTAAGAAGATGGCCACTTTGGGGCTAAAAGACACGTATGCGTGAAACGAAAGAACAGCACACTCACAGCCAGAGGAGGTCAGTGGGAGGGATAAAAATAACAGCTATCAACGCGCGATGTTATTTTATTTCCTGTTCACATCAACTCTGTAGGCATTAGTGACTCTCCTTTTAAGTAGAAAAAAACTGTCTCGGAACGAAAAAGAGACTCCCCCAGGCACACACGCATGTGATGGAGCAGGAATCAGGTCCACAGCTTCCCTCAGGGTCCGTTTTTCACCTTCTTTCACTCTAGTGTTTTTGAAAATTGCCAAAATGAAGAACGCTTGCTTGGAGAAGTTGCAAAGAATGAAACTCAGACTCAGCAAAAACCTTAACTATCTCCAAAGTGTCTGCACAAACGCTAAAATATTCTCTGCCTTAAAGAGCACTAGTCTACTTTGTCTAAGGATGACGTGAAGTTAGCCCGATGTTCACAGAGACGTGACCTTCCCTTCACAGAGTTGTGAGGTCAGTAGAGTCGCACCAGGGTCAGACTGAAGCTCTGTCAAGAGGCTTCATTGTTCAAGACAACAGCAAGAGAGATGTCTCTCCTGGCACCTGTCACTAATTTAACAAAATCTGGCCTGTCGGAATTTGTGGAATTGCAGCCAAGCATATAAGAAAGATTTGAGAGTCGTGTAAGCCTTGGTTTGAAACCCCTTCTCTCTCTCTTTCAGCCACGTAGCCCAGCTAGTGGGATTTTAGGTCCCCGACCGGGGATCAAACCTGGGCCCTGGCAGAGCGCTGAGTCCTAAGCACAGGCAATCCCTAAAGCCCCTTTTCTTATTTTCTAGCTGCACCAGGCAGATGATGGCGCTTCTCTGAGCCACAGTCCCCACAGCTATCTACTGGAAATAGCGCTGCCCTTTGGGTTATTGTGAGGATTAGAGGGGAATAAGGTCCCTGCCTTTTGCATCCTATTTGCTCAGAAATGCGTATCATGTTGTCAGTATTCCTCTCACAGTTTCCATCTCACTAACTGCCCTGGAAACTTAAGTCAGGCTATTCTCCTGTCTGCTAGCTACTTTTCTTCTCTTGGGGGGAAACATGTCCTCTGAGATCCAAAACGATTTGGGCCTGGAATTGTCGAGCTTTCTGACGCCTGGTTACTTCAGACTGAATCATCAGTTACGTCATAAGCTGTGTTCCCTGCCCAGAAAGACAAAATTCTCAACCAACCGCCCTTCTTTAAGTCCTCCAAAATGTATGAGTTGCCAACTTGAATGCTCTAAATTTGGCTTACGTACACCGTTTTAATAGTGCCAGCTTCCCTGCACATTTATTATGTGTTAGATATTGTATTAGACACTTGGCAGTCATTATTTCTAATCCTGGAAGTGATTCTTCAGCATAAATACTAGTAGTCCCCGAGCATATATGAGGGGAGGAGGCTGGCACAATCTAAGGGGCTTGGGCAGAGGTTTGCCCACGTGGGTCTGCTCCACGTGACAGCTGAGAGCCTGGAAGAAGCCCTCAGAGTCTGGCTCCAGCCTCCTTCTCACTAGTCAGCGCGGCGGCGACCTGCTGCCCTGCTGCCAAGTCGCTCAGCCGGTCGACTCTTCGCGCCCCCGCGGACTGCAGCCCACCAGGCTCCCCGGTCCCTGGGATTCTCCAGGACGAGTGCTGGAGTGGGGTCTCGATCCCCCGCCCCTGGCCAGTGTGCCGGGCTCCCGGCGGCGCCAGCGGGGAGGGCGCGCCTGCCGGTGCGGGAGCCTGAGAGGCGCGGCTTCGCCCGGGACGGGAAGGTCCCCTGGAGAAGGGAATGGCAACCGACGCCAGGGTTCCTGCCTGGAGAATCCCCGGACAGAGGAGCCTGGCGCGCGGCAGGCCACGGGGTCGCAAGAGTCGGACACGACTGAAGCGACTCAGCAGCCCACCGGCGACCGAAGTGATGGGTGGACCCCGCGGGAGGCGGGCGCGGCCGCGGGCACGCGGTCACTCCCGGCGGTTCTCTTTCCAGGAGTCGCTGACTACGTGCCCTGCAACCACGAGCACGTCACAGCTAACTTCACACACTACTAAGAGAAGGGGCTGGGCTCCCACCGACGCCCCCAAAGGACGGCTGGAATTGCTTTTTCACATCGTTTGAAATCTATGCCCCCCAAAGTGGGTATTTTCGACGCTACCACATTACTGGTTAAAATATGGAAACCACAATGTAAAATAAATGATTCAGATCGCTGGAGTCTCAGTGTCTGTGACCCACGAAAGAAGTCTGGGTTTTCACGACCATGATGGTGAGACAGCATTTAAATGTAGGGTAAGGGAAAGGGGCCCCTGGCTGACACATCAGAAGGCCACGCTGATCTTTTTGATTGTTTAACTGACACAGTCTTATCTTCTATAAAGGAAATCTTTAAGAAAACTGTTTTTATATCTTATACCAAGTACTCCTTTTCAAATCACCTATTATGAACATACACACACAGACACAAATACATTCATCCATACATGTGACAAAAATTATTCCATATGAAACTCCCAGAAGGTTCAGAACTAGATCAAGGATGTTATATCACAACTCTCCCCCTCCATTTCCAATATTTATTCTGGGTAAATCACATTTCAAATATATTTTATATAATTTATATGTTTGCATAATTATATTTAATATTAATATAAATTTAGCATATATGTTTCATATATTAAAGGTAGCTATATATCTGTAACTGTGCTCCATAAATGATACATATAGTATTTTGGATATAAAATATAGGTGTGTATGGATAACCTCACCCTATCCTACATATGTATATATGTGTATACACACACACACACACATGAAAAGCGAAAGTCGCTCAGTCATGTCCAACTCTTTGCAACCCCGTGGGCTACACAGTCCATGGAATTCTCCAGGCCAGGACACTGGAGTAGTTACAGGTCTTTGGGAGGAAAATTTAAGACAATGCAACTCTAAACTCTGCTTGTTGGAGTCAATATTGGTACAAACTTTCTAGAGAAGAATATGAAAACATGTATCAGAAGACCTAAGATATACTCACCTTTGACCCCAAAAATTCCCAATTCTGAAATTTATAGGAAAGGGGAAAGCATGAAAGGACACAGATATATAAGAATCCAAACGTCCCTGGGTGTGACTCAGGGAACTCAAACCCGGTTCTGTAACAACCTAGGGGGTAGAATGGAGAGAGCTGGGACGTTCAAGAGGAAGGGGACAGGTGTATACCTATGGCTGATTCATCTTGATGTTTGGCAGAAACCAACACAATTCTGGAAAGCAATTATCCTTCAACTTAAAAATAAACTTTTAAAAAAGGCAGCTGGGACAATTAGAGAACAAGCCTTAGATGTGCACCCTAATAGACTTCCTAAGACTGAACCCAGACGTGGACAGGCTTAACTGCCACCGCATCACAGGCCACCCTCCCGCATCTCAGAGCCAGCACCTGCCCTCCGGCAACAGTCTGGCCCCCAGGAGAGAAGCGTGGCCCACAGGCCCAGGTCCCCACCGCCCAGAGCTGTAAGGGAAGTCACAGGATCGCAGACAACGGCCAGGACCGTCACCGTCACGGAAGCAGCCCTCGGGGAGTGGCGAAGAGATGCGCTTCCCAGGTGGCGCTGGGGGTAAAGCACCCGCCTGCCAGCGCCGGAGACCCGGAGACGTAGGAGATGTGGGTTCGATCTCTGGGTCGGGAAGATCCCCTGGAGTAGGAAACAGCAACCCGCCCCACTATTCTTGCCTGGAGAACCCCATGACAGAGAAGCCTGTTGAGCTACAGTCCACGGGGTTGCGGAGAGTCAGACAACCGGCACGACCTGACGCCCACGCACGTTTCTTCTACACTTAATTTGCTGCGAGTTTTTACGAGTTCGATCCTTAGGTCGGGAAGATCCCCTGGAGTAGGAAACGGCAACCCACCCCCGTGGTCTTGCTTCGAAAATTCCATGGACAGAGAAGCCTGGCAGACTACGGGGTCTCAAAGAGTCGGATTGACTGAGTGCGCGCGCACGTGGCATATCGCAACATCTGTAGCGTGGGAAGATGGAAGCCCTCTGCATGCCCAACAGCAGAGCAAGACAGGCGAGCCCGGCGCGCCTATGCAGTGGTGTCCTAAAAGTCACTACCATTCATGTGAAGACGAATGCTTGATAACATGAAAAGACATCCATGCAGAGCCCAGTGAAGCAATCAGGCTGCGCAGCATCCCAATATCACCCACCCCAGGGCGTGGTAGTGGTTACCTCTGCAGGACAGAATGATTAGAGATCAATTTTCGTCTGTTTGTTCCTCTGTTTTCTAAGTTTTCTCCATCCAACACATAATAGTTGAGCAGTGAAAAATGGGGGAAATTTTAAACAACGATGACTTTGGGACNTCCTTGCTGTCCAAGGGACTCTCAAGGGTCTTCTCCAACACCACAGTTCAAGAGTAGTCAGGAAAGGGCCAGTTGTGCCTAACTACTTTTGTGAAGATGCAAGGGAAAGAAGGAAAATTATCGCCAAATACTATCCCCCATTTAAAAATAATATGGAATCAACAAAGTGGAAATAGAGGGAATATACCTCAATATGATGGAGGCTATATACGCCAGTCCTACAGCCAACATCTTACTCAGCCATGAAAAGCTGAAAGCATTTCCTCCAAGCTCAGAAAGACAAGGATGCCCATTCTCATCCCTTTCATTCAACGTAGTATTGGAATCTCTAGCCACAGCAACATTGTAAAGCTATTACCCTCCAATTAAAAATAGATAAACTTTTTAAAAAAGAAAAATAAATGAAATGAAAACCCTACTCTCATGTTTCCAAAGACCTAACAATATACCTGGAGGAATGAAATAAACATGAAATGAAGAAAGAAAGAAAGAAAGAACAGTTTTAAATTTTATCTTGAAGACCAGTCATGCAAAATGTGCCATAATATTTTTTGCAGAGTAAAGTGCAAAAGTGAAGAACTTGACCAGATGTATGTAAAAATGTTTAATAAAGTAACAATAATTAAAACAGTGCAGCGCTGGTTTCAGAACAGAGAGACTATGGGAGTGGAGTGAAATGTCAGAAGGAACTCAAAAAATTAAAATGTGGGAATTTAGCACATCATAAAGTCACGTATCAAATGAGGATTTTCAGCTTGGGAAAGAATTGCGTTAGAGCCTTGCCTCTGCCCCTTATAATATATACATGATCAGTCTCAAAAACTCTTAAAATTACTGGTAGGTTTTACTGCTTAAAAAATTATGATCATCACGCCTCCAAAAAGTTAAAGGACGTACTGAAAGATGAAAAAAGTCAAAACACATACACCTGAACAGGAGTTAACATACACAACAAGCAGCTTTGAATCAGGGAGAAAAAAAATGAATGGTGTGATTGAAACTCAAAACACACAAGAAAGCGAATTAGACATACAGAAAAACAGACAGAAAGATATGGAACCAAAAAGACGAGAAAAGTTCATCATCTCTAGTAATTTGTTTAAATTGCAAACTAGGGACTTCCTGGTGGTGAGTGTTGAAGACTCTGCGCTCCCAAGGCAGGGGGCCAGGCTCAGTCCCTGGTCAGGGAGCCCCCGAACGCAGCAGCGTGTGTGACCAGCATGCAAGCAATGCCATGACGCAGAGCCCGGAGCTGCTACAGGAACTCGGCTACAGCCTAGCCTGCGCTGCTGATCCAGACCCACCCTGGAAGGCCGTTTTGTTGCATTTTCTCCTCACTCCTTGATTAAAAAAAAAAAAAAAAGAGTGTCACTTCCTGTCACAGAAAACATGTTGACTTCAGTAACCAAAATGTTCAAAACCGTGTAATAATAATTGAAACTTGGAATTGCATTTAAAAATAAAGCTGATCCCCTCTTTCAGTTTCAGCCAGAGAGAGAGCAGTGGAAACAAACATGCAGGCAAGGGGAAGGTCTTGAGTTCTCATTTCTGCACATTTACCAACACTTAAGACCTTTCCTGCCCCTGACCCCTCACCTCTGACCCCTTTGGGATGGCTTACAGTCACGGCACCTGCTAGGAGCTGGCCTGTACCCTCCTCTCCCCCTAGTAAAGGTAAGCTGGAGTCCCAACCAGCAGTACCTAAAAATGCCTGATTTGGAGCGAGGATCTTCACAGAGGAAATCAAGTTAAAGTGAGGTGACCAAGGCTGGGCCCTAATCCAGTAAGATTAGTATCCTTATGAAAGGTGGGGATTTGGACACATGACAGACCAACGCAGAGGGAAAACCATGTGAAGAGACACAGGGAGAGGACAGCCGTCTACCAGCCCAGGGGAGATGCTTAGAGCAGACCTTTTCCACAACTCGGGAGAAACCGACGTGGCTGACACTCGACTTCACACTCGGGCCCCAGACAGCCGGGCCGCCGCCGCCGCTGCTGAGTGGCTCAGGCGTGTCCGCCTCTGTGCGACCCCAGAGACGGCAGCCCCCCAGGCTCCCCCGTCCCGGGGACTCTCCAGGCAGAGCACTGGAGTGGGGGCCGTTTCCTTCTCCAGGGCAGGAAAGGGAAAGGGAAAGTGAAGTCGCTCCGTCGAGTCCAGCTGTCAGTGGCCCCACGGACTGCAGCCCACCAGGCTCCCCCGCCCGTGGGATTTTCCGGCAGTGACCTTCTATTGTTTCTGCCACCCATCTGGGATACTTTGTGACAGAATTCCACTGGGTGGGAGATAGTTGTTTCAGGATTTTTTTTTTTTTAATGTGGATCATTTTCAAAGTCTTTATTGAATTTGTTGCAATATTACTTCCATTTTGTGTTTTGGTTTTTTGGCCCCGGTTGCGTGTGGGATCTTCGCCCCCGACCAGGGATCAAACCCACACCCCCGGCGCTGGAAGGCAAAGTCTTAACCACTGGGCCAGCAGGGAAGGCACCCAGGGTACACTCCAAAGCATACTCTTTCTCCTCGTGGTGCTTCATGGGGTTTTCAGAGGACACACACACCAACTGCGGAGGGCATCTCAGGAGCCTTGATGCGGCACACCATCTCTGCTGTACAGCTGACTGTTGCCTGTAACTCTCTCGCTGGCCCTGGCCATCCATCGGTACAACTCCTCTGGCTTCCTTCTCCTTGCCTCTCCAGGGGGTCCTGCTGGCCGGGACACGAGAAAGCTGCTAACTGAGCTCTGCACGGGGATCCACTTCCGGTCAACAGCACGGCCACACCTTTGACTTGACATCAGTGCAAACGTGGCCACTTCCTTCTGCTCTGAAGCCTCCAGACACAGACTCCCAGTCCTGTGTCGACGAGATGATCTTGAACTGGCTCTCACTGAGCCTCACGGAGCACTTCATCCCTGACCAGCCGGGAGGGAAGTGAAACTCACAGAATATGAACTTCTGTCCAGAGAAACCCTTATTGTAATCACCAGTTTCCCCTGCCTTTTTTTATTTTTCTGGTGCTTCTTACAGACTGGGTCTTCCCTGGTGGCTCAGATAGTAAAGACCCTGCCTGGAATGTGAGAGACCGGGGTTCGATCCCTGGGCCAGGGAGATCCCCTGGAGAAGAAAAGGGCAACCCATTCCAGTGTTCTTGCCTGAAGAATCCCATGGACAGAGGAGCCTGGCGGACTACAGTCCATGGCGTCCCAAAGAGCTGGGCACGACTTAGCGACGAGCTACACACTGGGGGACACTGAGCAGCTAAGGGCAGCGAGGCTGCCCCATCAGCTCCTTTACATTAGCAAGTCCAGGCTGGGAAGCTCAGCTCCTCAATCCCAATCACAGGAACTACCGCATACCTTGGGGCTTCAGGCCAAACTGAGTCGGAGGCAATTCTGTGTTAAAGTCCTGTTATAAACGTAACATTGGGTGTGGTTTTCCACCTGTCAAATTGGAAAGCTCTACAAGAACTTCCACACCCTTTCTCAGAAAGGGTGTGTATAAACAGTCGTGCTCATACATTGTTGGTGAAGCCTAGTTTTATGCAATTTTATGAGGCAAAATGATTTTTCTTTGGAATTTGCCCAATAGAAATTCCAAAGCAGTACCAAAACGGCATGAATAAGGATGCTTATTGCAGCACGGTCTATAATAACAGAGCTGTAAATAACTTGACTAAGCCACAGTGGGGATTCATTCACTATGGTGAAACATTCACAGAAATACCACGGGGCACTCGGCGGCGGCCACAGTGCAGACCAGACTTCACTCGCTCGCAGTTCCCTCTGTGCCCTCGGCAACCATGTCTGACAAACCCGATATGGCTGAGATTGAGAAGTTTGATAAATCGAAACTGAAGAAAACGGAAATGCAAGAGAAAAATCCACTGCCTTCGAAAGAAGCGACTGAGCAGGAGAAGCAAGCAGGCGAGTCGTAATGAAGCACCGCCAGGATGCACCGCGCGCTCCACAAGCATTGCCTTCTTCTTCACTTCTTTCAAGTTGTTTACCTTTGTAAGATGCAAGGAGGCTGGATCGAGTTTAAAGGACTGAGCTACCCCTTTCCACATCGAAGAATGGAGGACTGCTGACAACGTAGGCCACGCTGCCTCTCCCGTCTGCCTGCGTGGCTGGCAGGGAAGGAAAAGAACTTGCATGCTGGTGAAGGAAGAAGCTGGGTGGGACGACAGTGAAATCTAGAGTAAAAAGCTGGCCCAAGGTGTTCTGTGGGCTGTAAAACGCAGTTTAATCAGAGTGCCATTTTTTGTTGTTATTGTTGTTCAAATGATTTTAATTATTGGAGTGCACAATTTTTTAATATGCAAATAAAAAGTTTTAAAACCTGAAAAAAAAAAAAGAAATACCATGGATCTCATCTATAAATTCAAGACAAAAGCAAAAACAGCAGTTGTCATGGTTCCCTCCTGTTGGTCAAGCAATTAGAAGTTGACCCAGTCTTCATGCCTGCTGACTCACTCCATGAGAAATGCTGGAAATAACTCCCTTGTAAAACTCTGCCTGACTCTAATTTAGCTCTGGGACGTGCGTAGACACTCATGCCTCTCGGGGCAGTAAGCTAGATGCTCGGTAGATACACGTGCAATGAAGGGAGACTTCTCTGAGCCTTGTTTCCACCATCATCTACAGAAAAAGAGGACCCATGTGTGTAGGGGAGCGCCCGGTAAACGGCAGGTCTCTCCAGTATGTTCATTACTAACACTGTGTTAGAGCACAGTGTGTCTTTAACTTACCTACTTGTTTTTGGCTGCGCTGGGCCTTCCTTGCCGCACACGGGCTTTCTCTGCTTGCGGGGAGCAGGGGCTGCTCCTGGTTATGTGCACAGGCTTCTCACTGCAGCGGTTCTCGTGTTGCAGAGCACGGGTTCTAGAAGCTCAGGCTGTGGCAGCCGGGGCGTGACTCGCAGTAGCTGAAGCTCACGGGGTCTAGAGCACAGACTCAATAGTTGTGGCAATCGGGCTCAGCTGCTCCACAGCGCGTGGGATTCTCCCAGGCCAGGGATCACACCTGTGTCACCCGCGTCAGCAGGCGGACTCTGATCACCAGGGAAGTCGCCAGTACGTTGTTTTTGTTGTGGAAAAAGCTATGGTACCATTGCCCTTTTAGAAATGCTCTACACCATATGGAAGCTAAATGGATTTATTTTTTTAAAAAAGCTAATATTAACTAGCCCCTTGAGAAGGTTCCATGGGCTTCCTGAACTGAAGAGACTGCATGGTTATTTATTACATTATGATATTCTGATTAGAATCTGATAAGCAAAAATCCAATATTTTTATTAAAGTGAAAGCATTCACACACACAGGCACACACGTGTGTGTGTGTGCATGTTATGTGTGCCATGCATGTTATGTTCAGTCAACACCTGGACCTGGGACCGGGCTACAAATTTTTTATCTTCATCTCTGAAGTTTAGAATAAGAAATTTAAAACTGAAGTGTTAATTTTTATACAGATAGAATTATAAATGTCAGTGGATATCGGCCTGGATAATCCAGAAACAATGCCTTGTGCCTATACTCTACTTTTTAAACTTTCAAAGTGCTCACAGAGCACAGATTCCCAAACTTGATTAGGTATTAGAATCACTGAGAGGGCTAGTTCATGACAGGAATTCCTGAACCTCATCTTTAGAGTTTCTTAATAAGTAGTAACCCGATATTTACATGTTTAACAAAGGTCTGAGGAAAGTCTGAAAACCAGCTTTTTGGAGATGCTAGCAAACATCCCAATAAAACTCAGTCTGTCAAGATTCCCTATTTTGCACCATACTAGCTGTACACCAACTCATGTAATCCCTGAACCTCATTTTCCTACAAAGAGCTAGCCCTGAACTATCAGAAGAGGAGTGTAAATAGACAGCTGTGGAAAATCTGAGGGGAAAAATCAGGTCCACCTTCCATTTTCCCTCTATTTATTCTCACATCTCAGTGTTAGGTGTTTGTATTCCCATCCTGTCCTCTCTACATAAATGCATAAAGATAGGATCACTGGATTTTTATATTTGTAGCCTCCATTGTACTTAACTCTTACAAAGAAAAAAATAGACATTACAGTTACTACTTAAAGGCAGAAATCGGAGCTAATGTTTAGTTCTTTTAAGGTAAGTAAGGAGGCAGACGGTTCAGGTACCGAAAGGCGTAAGAGCCCCGTCAAGGAGTGTCTGTACTGCAGGTTTACTCTCCACCCAAACGACGTGATGCAGCGCTCGGCTTGAGACTTTCAAATGCCCGAGCACGTGGGAATCGCCCACTTTTCCTGGAGAGGCAAGGGGAGCACAGAAGAGCTGCCCCCAATCTGACCCAGGCCGGGCAGGTGGGGGTGGGGGGCAGTTTAACCCTTTCAGAGCCGTTCTTGGGACAGATATGAGTGGCTGCAATAAAACCCACTAACTCATCTGATACAGGTTCAGCGCGCAGTCAGGAAGTACATAAGCTGCGGGCAGGGAGGGCTCTCCCAACAGCTCTGCGAGATTACAGGTTTTGTTGTGGCCATTTACGAAATTCATCCTTGGAGAAAGACCACGCAAGACTTTAGCAGGACTTGAGTACAGTAGGTATCAGCCTCGACTGGTAAGCCCATTTTCCGTCTAGAAGCTTGGGGAAAGAGCCTCTTTCTGAACAGGAAAAAGCTTCGGCCCCATAAAGATGACTCGCCCAACCTCCTCCCAGAATAATCACACCGTTTCTTCATTTTAACTGGATACCAGGCTTTGACATTGTGCGTTCACTGCGTTTCGGAACCGCAGCCTAAGCTCAGAATCGGGCTGCACCGCTTTCCGGGTGTGGGCCTTGGGGCAAGCTAACCCTCGGCCTTGGAGGTGGNGTCTGGCCCATCCCCGGAAGGTAGAGGACACAGTGCCCCCGAGGGGGAGTGGAAAGAGGCTTCCCAGAAGGGACGAGCTGTGAGTTCTTGCTGGGTAGGGAGAAAATTAGGCCAGATTGCTAGGGGTAACTGCGCGAGGACCTTTACCTCCTGAAGTGCACTAAACAGGGTCCCTGGGAAGACGGTGACTGCTGCTCGCCTGCTGGTGCCCTGAACTGCACGCCCATCTCGAGGGCGGCCTCCCTGAGACACCGTGACTGGCCGGGTGGAAGGCACTCCCCCCGCGGTCACCTCTGATGTGTGCGGCCTTGTCCCGCACCTGTCCCGGCCGGCTGATTATTAACCAGGACTTCCTGCTCGCTGGCGTCAGGGGGCGGGGCCTAAGCAGGCTGCAGAAAAGCAGGGGTTAAGGGGAGGGGGCGGCCCCAAGAGCCCAGCCCCCACCCCAGCGACCTTCCCCACCTCCCCCCGCCGCCCCTCGCGCTACCCTGACGTGAAGATTCCGGGAAGGGGGGAAAGCGGGGTGCAAAGGCCAGCAGATGGCCAGAGAGATGGGGAGTGACTGTGTCCTCACCCCCACCCCCCACACACAGCCCTGTCAGACGGCTGTGAGGCCCTAGGTTGCCCCAGGTGTCAGGAACCCAGCTGTTACATCACCCAACTCTGGAAGGCCTTAACGTCCCAACCCATGTTGGTTGCCCAGGTGTCTCACTCACAAGTCCCAGCTCCTAAATATTAGGGACCCTGGGGCCTGGTCCTCCGTAGCTGGAGCACCCTCAGTTCTTGGTCTGAGGGGTCCCCTCCCTCCCATCAGCCACCAGGTCTCAGGTGTTCTGTCACCCCTGGCACTGCCAGCCTGGGCTCTGGGCAGGGCTGGGAAAACCACCCCTGATTAAATATACCAAGGCGATAAGCGTGGGGCAAGGGAGACGCTGGATGGAGCTCCAAGCCTGAGCACCCCTCCTGGGCAATCTGTGGCCTCCCCTGACCCAGCTCTGCAGACCCAAGTATTGAGTGGCTGCCTCTGCCCCCAGCCTCAGAGTTAAGAGGAATCCAGACGCCAGGGCACTATGCCCCACTAGGGGCTAAAGACCTGTGGAGGACACCGGGTCCTTTAAGAACAGCTGGTGGGTGGGTGGGGGGCAGGGGAGTCACCCCCAGCCTGGCTGGTGTGTATTCTAGATAGAGGTTGGGTTAACAATTAACAGAGCAGACAGCCTGAACTGCGTGGGTGTGGGGGGCTGGATCAGCCCCTCTTCATTCAGGGCCAGGGTGGGGCCAGAGCCAAGAGGCTCTGGAGTGATTTGGGGATCAGTGAGTGGATGAAGAGGCTTCATGAAAGGAGAGACAGGGACACAGACCAAGGGAAAGATGGAGGTCACAGAGGTGATGAAGGAGCTGTAGAGACTGGCTCACTGAGAGAAGATAGAGACCCAGAGAGAAAAAAGGAGAGATCGATGAGAGACCCTCGGAGATGAGGGAGATGTAGAAACAGAGACAAACAAACATTCAGAAAAGAGAAATATCCCAACGGGTTAAGAGAGACTGAGATACACTGAGGAAATGCCAACAATAGAGAAAGGAGAGAGAAGAGAGACAGTCAAAAAGAGGATGATAAAGAGGGGAGCAGGAGCGGGGAGGCTGTGAAATCAGGAAAAGGTATAGGTTTGAACTAAAAAGTTAATACATAAGAAGGGCAGGGCTGGGTCTGTCAGTCACTTGGTCCCTATATTAAGACCTGGCTCAGCCCTCACCTTCCAGGTCTTAACTCTGCTGACACGTCCTCCAGGAAGCCCTCCTTGACCCTCAGTCTGTGTTACGTGCCATTTCTGGGTTCCTGCTCCCCTATCCCAGCCCTGAACATTCTAAATCTTAATAGAACTGCACTGCAAGCCCCATAAGGGCAGAATCAAGGCTGTCTCAGTTCAACTGAATCCCCAGTCTTGCCCAGCACTGGCTGTTTAAAGGATGGATAGATTAATGGATTTCTTTCCTTCAAGAAATGTTTATTCAGCACCCACTGTGTGACCAGCCCTGCTGTAGGTGCTGGGGATACAGCAGGGAACAGAAAGCCATCTCTGTTCTCATGCAGCTGACATTCAGGTGGGAGATACAGACCCATAAAATGTGGATCTCAGCTCCCAACCAGGGATTGAACTCATGACCCCTGTGGTGGAGGTGCAGAGTCCTAACCACTGGACCTCCAGGGAAGTGCCAGAGATTGGTATTTTAAAAAGGGATGCAGGGCTTTCTAAGATGACACTAAAAACTACACGAGGTGAGGGAGCAAGCCAGGAACGCTCTGGGAGAATAGCATGTGCAAAGGCCCTGAGGTGGGCAGCTGCGTGGTTTACTCTAGAAGCAGCCAGGCAGTCAGTGCAGCTCTGGCAACAGGGAGAGACATACAACTGAGGTCAACGGGGTCGTAGGGGCACACTGAGGGTCCTGCGGTCCGCAGGAAGGACTTTGGATTTTCTTTTAATGGGAACAAGTAGAGGGTTTCAAGCCCTCAGAGAAGAGATGAAGCAAATGAGACAGAAAAGCAAAGAATCAGCTGAGATGGACAGCATCCTGTTCAGCTCTGTGTCCAGGGCTCAACAGAGGGCCTAGTATATACGCCCAGTGACACTGTGTGCAGGAGGGAATAAGAGGCAGATTGACAGAGAAAAGAGTCAGAATGACATTAGCTGGATGGACAAACTCCCAGGGAGAAGCCAGGTTAAGGACCCAGGACGCCCAGTGACAGCAGACAGACAGACACAGACAGACAGACGGCAGCCCAGCTGAGAAGTCCCATTCCTTCCAGAGGCCTCCCCACCCGGAAACCTTCCCAGGAGCTGGAAAAATCCCCCAGTCCCCCCTGCCCGCCTTGCCCTGTGGCGTGCCCACTCACACCTCAGGCAGAGGAAGCTGGCAGGCCCCACAGGAACCTTTCTGTGCGGGGGGAGTAAGGGCGGGCGGGTGCAGGGACGAAGAGAGAGGAGTGGCGGGCGGGCAGGCAGCGGGCAGCAGCTACACAAAGGCCCCAGTGTCTGCCCCTCCTGCCCCTGGGTACAGATATAAATAATAAGTACATATACCTTTATATATATATATCTACCAGTGGGCTGGGGTTGGAGGCTGGGGGCCACACAGTCCCCCCCCAAGGACCCTGGGAGAGCAAAGGTCTGCTCCTGTGGGGTCTGGGGCCTCAGAGACAGTGACCAAGACTGAGCGGTTCCGGGTGAGAGGGACTTACAAGGTTCAAGAGAAACAGGAAGAGACTGGCAGATCATGGCTCCGAGTTAAAAACCAGGTGGCAGAGAGAGTTGATGGGCTCAAACAGAGACAGATCAGGAAAGGAGAGAAATCAGATTTCCCTGAGAAAAGACAGAAAAAGTCCGAGGTAGATGGGACAGAATGAAGACAAGGGGTCATTCCAGAGAATGAACCACAGAGAAATGCAGGTGAGAGGAAGTACGGACAGAAAGAAGCAGAGAGGCCAGCAGACAGCCAGGGAGCGAAAAAGAGAAGCAGGCAGGCAGGCAGGCAAAGGCCAAGGCTGGGGGCTTAGGAAGGTGGGGGACCGTGGAGGGGGGAAGGGTCAGGGCACATCTCCAGTTTAGGGGCACCGCCTGTGGGGCTCTGGGCCAGCCCAGTCCAGGGCAGGCTAAGGGGCAGGGAGCGGAGGTGAGGGAGGTGGCCCTTGCGTTCCGGATCTTGGTGTTTACCTGGGGCAGGCATTGCAAACAGGCACCCAGCCTGGCCCACGGCAGGGCGAGGGTGGGAAGGGCTGGGCCGCAGCTCTGGGCACCAGTGGGCCTGACACGCCCACCTGTGGCCTGGGTGGTGAGTAAAACACACGGGACACCTGGGTAGATGGTGACACATAGGGGGACAGACACAGTGACACACAGGGACAGATATAGGCAGACCCAGAGCGTCCGAGACATAAACAGACCCACAGAAGCCAGTGACAGAGACACGCGGTAATAGACACGGTGACAGGCACCAGGACACAGCAGCGGCAAACACAGTGCTGAGCTTAGAGACGCGGCGACAAAACACAGAGACCGAGGACACAGTCAGACACGCTGCAGACAACGGCAGCGCGGGGACATGCGCGCAGACACCGCGACACAAACACCCACGGAAACCCAGCAACAAGACGCTGACGCCGAGACACACGGGTGCACACCACACACGCTCACACACTGACCGTGCAGATCACAGAGTAACACGGAAGCCTGCAGACGCCATGACAGCGAGACGCTGACACCAAGGGACACGCTGACTTCAGCTCCCAGACTGCTGGCTTCTGGGCTGCCCATTGGCCTCCGGCTGCGGGGTGTGAGCGGGGCTGAGCATGGCGGGGCTTGGGACCCCAGGGCCCTGCTGTGCTGCTCTTACCCCTCTAGAACAGCACCCTGATTTAGGGCCCCGGCTCTGGGCCTGGGTTCAAGTTCTAGCTCCCCACTCACCACCTGTGTGACCTTGGACAAATTAGTTCTTCATGCCTCAGTTTCCCCAGTAATAAAATGGGTGGTGAGAAGGACTGGCTCCATTAACTGTCAGGTGCTTCCACGATGCCGGACTCGTCACCCACAGCCGCAAGCCATGCCTAGGTCCATCTGTCCCAGCCCGGGCTTCTCCGTGTCCCCGTGCTGTCCCTCCATCCCTGACCCCCAGCGTCTTCATGTCTGTCCATGTGTCCCGTGTGTGACCGTGGTACTTTTCCATGCTGGCCGCCTGCCGGCTGTCCCTGGGGTGGGGGTCACACCTGCCCACGCCGGCCGAGCCAGTGGCCACCAGACACCCTGACGGATGGCCCCACCCTCCCCCCAGGACCCTACAACAACACCCGCCCCTCCGGCCACCTGAGGTCCCCACTGGGGCGGCCTGAGGCCTGAGCCTGGGGACAGGAAGCCCCAGGCCTGGCCGCCCTGAAAGCCTCTTTCAGCCTGGGCCTCCTCCGGCCGCCACCGACTCCTCCTGCGGAATAATATTTGGGCTGTTGGCCGGGGGGCGGGGGCCAGATCCGGAGGCCGCCTGGGAGAAGCCAGAAACCGCAGGGCTTCCTGCCTCAGGCCGGCCGACTCCGGGAGAGACCCCCAGGCCCGAGGGAGGGGGGCGGGCACCAGGGGAGACTGAGGGCCTTTCTCTAGGCACCAGTTGTTTTTTCCAGGAACCGGGAGGAATTCCCCAGCCTGCCCAGGACAGCGAGGCTGGTGGGACGGCTGACGGGGAGCCAGCGCGGCAGGGGGCGGGGGGTGACACGCAGCCGGCAGGGCGGGCACGGTGACAGAAATAGAGGGCCTGGCCTGCGAGGTGGCAGGTAGAGGCGGAAACTCAGGGAGCCGGGAGAGGGAGGCCAAAGGAGGAGGAGGAGAGAAGCCGGAGAACCAAGGGAGTGGAGGGAGGCAGACCCCAAGAGAGGAAGACTTAGAGCCCCAAGGGAAGGAGGGAGCATTCAGAGAGGGAGGGAGGGACAGACTCAGAGGAATGGAGAGGATGAGAGAGAGAGAGCAAGGCAGAATATTCGAGAGACAGATGCACAGAGGATGTGCGAGCTGCCCACAAACCAAAGGACAGAGATGAAGACACAGAGACAAGTAGGGACATAGATGACACTAGGGGACAAACAGATGGACACACAGGTAGTGGAAGAAACATCCCTCTCCCTTCTGTCCTCCGTCTGTCTCTCTGTCACTTGCTCATATACACACACACACACACACACACACACAGAAAGAGCTTTTGGTCTTTGAATGGACTGACTAAATGAATGAGTGGCTACAGAGCCAACGGCCATGAAAGGCAAATACAAACTAAGGAAAAGACACCTGCTCCAGCCAGCCTGGCGGCGTGACCTCGGCCCCGGCCTTTCCCATTCTGGGCCTCAGTGTCCACCCTGTGAAATAAGGGCCGTGAAGACCACACCTGTGTTTCCCGGAGAGCCATGCCCTCGGCAACACTGGAGCCACAGATTCCAGACTCAGAGCCTAGGCAGACTCAGAGACCTGGACAAATAAAAGCCCCGAGACCTCAAACCCAGAGGCCCCCAGAAGCCCCCAGCGCCCGAAGGAACAGTCAGCTCCTTTTCCCCACACCTGCACGAGAAAGAGACACACTAGAGCCAGCCAATATACACTCACACACAGCCACAACAGTGACAGGGATGTGGCAAAGCCAGGCATAAGTCACAGACATAACTTTCTGGAAGACATACAGACAGATGCTGACTCACAGAAGTACACATGATACACACAATGACCCACAACGCCGATGTAGGCGTAGGTAGACTCTCTGAGGCAGCAGGCAAGTAGACAAAGGGACATACGGAGACACACATCCAACAGTGTGAGACCCAGAGGGTCCCAGGGACAGGTGTGTAAGAGAACCACACACACAAAGGACAAGGCAGACACACAGAAGTCTGGTATCCTGAGACACCTACAGGAAGCGCACAGGGAATGGACATAGAAACTAACACAGTTAAGGGATACAAGCCACAGATAACACCCACAGCAGACCACGGGGACCTCAATGGCTGTAGCGATACCCTATGACCCACAGAGGCACAGGCGCACAGACGCGCGCGCGCACACGCACACACACACACACACAGTTTCCTTCAGTTGGCACCTCGTTTGTCCCTCCTCCTCCTCTCCAGCTTCACCAAAAATTGAGCGGTCCCAGGGCTCTCTGAACCTCAGTGCTAGAGGCATGTGTCGAGAGAGTGGGGGTGGGGAGATGGCCTTGGTCACTTCAGAGCCACCTCCGCCTGCTGCCCCGGCCCCACGGCTGCGGGGGCTGCTATCTGTGAGCAAACTGTCCTTGGGGTCAGGGACAGCAAAGAGCCAAAGGTCAGGTCGATGCCTCCCCCAGCCCTTCCCCCAGAGGCAACCGGCTCTTGGGGGCAGGAAGGAGAGGGGACAGGACACAGCAATTCAGTTGTTTCAGCCTCAAAGGGCCCACTGGCTAAGGAAAAGATACATTCAATAAGAGGCAGAAATGGTGCCTTTAATGGTCAAACACAGCCAGTACCCCCCTTCCTCGGCAAGAACCAGACTTTAGTAGAAATCCCCCACACCCTAACCAGTCCTTTCTGGTTTCTCCTGGATCAGAGGGAGAATGGGCTCCAGGAAAAAAAAAACAAACAAACCAACAAACAAGGAGTATCCTCATCTCTACCCGTCATTCAGCTCACACCAGAGACAGGGATGACACGGCCAACACCGGGGGTGTGGTGGCCATTATGTTGCACAGCGGTACCCGGGTGATGGTAGCCTGTCAATATGGTGGCCATCACAGCACCCAATGGGCCAAAGAAGACGTAACCAAAACGGTGCCACCATCACATCCAGAGGCTCAGCCAAAAGGCTGGGCATCACAGCACCCAAGGAGCCAACCAAGAAGTCATCCCAGAGGGTGGCCATCTGAAGACCCAACAGGTCAACCTCATCACATCCATCAGTATGGCAGTCTTCACAGTACTCAGCAGGCCCACCACGATGTCAGAGGCAGCTATCATAGTACTCGGTGGATCAACACGATGCCCAGTGATGGCAGTCGCCATGGTGAGCAGTAAACCAACCAAGATGTCGACAGGCTGGAGGAGCAAGGTGTCCCGGGGGAAGGTCAGGCCCCAAGCCCCATGGTATGAGCTACAGCCGTTCCCACCCACCACACTCCCACCCCACCCCTGCTAGGATGCGTTAAGCAGAGAGCGGGAATAGAGGCCCTGGTAGTAGACCCCAGGCTCCCCACCCTCTGCCCCGTAGCCCCCAAATCCCACGTCCAGCTTGGGGGGTGCTGGCGACTGTTCCGACATCAGGTTGTTGATGGAGAAAGGGTGATTGAAGTTGTAGGGCGCATCCAGCTTTAGCTCCCCTGGGAGCTCCAGGCCGGTGAAATAGGGTGTGGAGGGAGCAGCGGGCGAGCCACAGTCCAGAGCCCCCACTTCGTCCCCACCCTGGGCCTCCGGCTCCGGGGGCGGGGGCTGCGGCTGCGGCGTGGAGGCCACAGTGGCGGCAGGGGCGGCAGCCGCGGAGGCCGACCCCGCACTGTTCCTGGAGGCCGAGCTCCCGCCGCCCCCTTTCTTCACCTTCTCCTCCAGCTTGAAGCGCTTCTGGCGGCGTAGGTAGCAGCCGTTCTCAAACATGTTACCTGAGCTGGGGTGCAGGGCCCAGTAGGAACCCTTGCCCGGCTTGTCCGGGGAGCGCGCCACCTTGACGAAGCAGTCGTTGAAAGACAGCGAGTGGCGGATGGAGTTCTGCCAGCGCTGCTGGTTCTCGCGATAGTAGGGGAAGAGGTCCATGATCCACTGGTAGATCTCGCTCAGGGTGAGCATCTTGCCCGGCGCCTGCTGGATGGCCATGGTGATGAGCGAGATGTAGGAGTAGGGCGGCTTGGCGTGGGCCAGGGGCCGCCGGTACCCTTTCGGCATCTCCTTCCCGTGGACCAGCCCCGGGCCCGGGCCCCCGTACCCTGAGCCGCTGCCCCCACCAGTGCTGGCACCCAGGCCTGGGAAGGTGGGCCCCAGGGGCGCTGTGGGGGCTGGGGGCGCCAGGGGTCCAGTGGGCAGTGGGGAGGCGGGGAGCCCCCCTGGGGGGTAGGGAGAGCTCAGCGGGTTCAGGGTCATGTAGGAGTTGAGGGGGGCCATGGTGGGTACTGGGGTCACCGGAGAATAGACCTGTAGGGAGAGAAGGAGAGATGGCAAGTGGTGAGTCTCTACTCTGTTGGTAAGCAAAGCGTCGCTGGACTCATTTTGGGTCCCTCTGTCTGTGCGTCTTGCTCTTCCATCGTTACCTGCCTCTGTAAATGGCTGTCTCTTCAAGTCTCTCTCTCTGCCTCCTCTTCAGGCACCCCTCTCCCTGACCCCATCTCCCACATCTCATGTCCTGGAGTGCACATGCTTTAAGTGGTTCTCAAAGTGTGGTCCAGGACACCCTGGGGAGTTGTCTGAGACTCTTTTTTGGGGGATCAGCAACATCAAACCATTTTTGTATAATGCTAAGATATGACTAACCTTTTTCACTTGGTTACTCTCACGAGCGTACAGTGGAGATTTCCAGAGTCCACATGACATGGAATATTGCAACAGACCAAACGTAGAAGCAGCTAGGAAAATCCAGCTGGCTTCTACCGAACCAGACACTAAAGAGACAGGCAAAAATGCCACTGCGCCACTCCTCCCCTTCAATGTCCTGAAATACAGTTATTTTAATAAAAATACACACTGCTTATACTAACACACTGTTGCTATTTTTAAATGAATGAATGCCTATTTTTAAAATGTCTCAGTTTTCACTTTGAATGTGGTAACAATCGATATAACCCTGATCAATAAAAACTGTTTGGGGTCCTCAATAATTTTAAGAGTGTGAAGAGGTCCTGAGACCAAAAAGAAAAACAAAATTGAGAACTGCTGATTTATCTAATAATGGAATCTACGTATGTACTTTCTATCCATCTTTTAGGTTATAAAATTACAGCTTTATAAGTCAAAGCACCTGAAAATCAGAAATCACATATTTCCACCTAATATATGTCATCTGTTTATTAAATGTCATCAAATCTAAGCTTCAGTAGTATTTTAAGCGTCAATAAGAATGGAAAAAAACGTTGTCAATTATAATCTCCAGACACCACTGACTGTAAAATCCATTCCATTTTCAGAAAGGTTCAAATGGGGGGAAAACGTGCATCTTCGCTCAGTGAAATAAGGTACACATTGCTATGTCTTTGTAAGTAACTATCTCGTCTCTCAAATATTCAACTGACCACCTACTGTGTGCCAGGCACTACTCCAGGCACTTCCCAGGAAAGTTCTGCTCTCATCCTTGTGACCACACTATGGGGGAGGCGCTATCATGACACCCATTTTTCAGCTGAGCAAGCTGAGGCCCCAGAGAGGTTGTCCAGGAGTCACACAGCAAGGAAGGAGAAGAACTCGGATTCTGAATCCAGGCAGTCTGGCTTCACATGGGTGTTCTAGATCCAGCTATAAAAGCAGTGACTAAGACTTGGAAATGCCTGCTCTCAGGGAGCTGTCAGTCTAGCAGGAAGTGAACAAGATAAGTAAGGAAAGTACAAAGCTTGGTGGATGGGGACTTCTCATTCTGTGAGCATT
Source organism: Redunca redunca (assembly GCA_006410935.1). Classification (NCBI taxonomy): domain Eukaryota; kingdom Metazoa; phylum Chordata; class Mammalia; order Artiodactyla; family Bovidae; genus Redunca; species Redunca redunca. Next base: position 92,173 of record SJYQ01000665.1, read on the forward strand.
TATCCCTTTCATCCAGTCTTCCATTCATTCTCTGGCAATATTCCATCTGTCTGTCTGTCCTACTTCCTGTCCCGGGGGGTAGGGTGGGTCTCATGGCACTGGGGGTGCTGCTCTAGCTCTGATGGGAACCACCACTGAGTCAGTGTGTCCCATCTCACCCCCCTGTCACTTAAGAGTCTGCACAGACCAAGGCCCAGAGGGAAAAAGGAACTGCCAGGATCACTCAGGGAGCCAGAGACAGGTGGTAGCCAACCCCAGGTCTGCATCCCAGTAGAGAAACTCTCCCCTGTCTTTTTTCACGTGTCTGTCCAGGTAGCTCTTTCTACTTATGTCTCTTTGACTCTCCCTGTTGGCATTATATGTGTCTGTTCATCTCCTTCCCCGTCTCGGTACCTCTACACTCCTTCCCTCTCCCCCTCCCTCCTCTGTCTCTCTCCCACCCTCGCCCCCACGCTCTCTCCCTTTATCCTTTATCTCCGTCTCTCTCTTCTCCATCTCTTTCTCTCCCTCCTCTGCCTTTCTTTTCACATAAAGACACTCACAGCCCCCACCTCTCTCTTCCTCTGCCTCTGCCCATCTCTCTCACACCTTTCTCCAGTCCTTGGAACACTCTCTGATTACTCCCCTCCTTTCCCACCCACCCCTCTTTCTTTCTCCTTCAGTACATCTTTGCATCTCTCTGCTCCTTCCCTGGGCACCACCGTCTCTCTAGAAGTCTCAGATTGAAATTGGAGCCACAGCTATTCCCCTCCCCCATGCACTGGTCTCCCCTGTGGTTGGCTGGCTCTGGTCCCTCCCCAAAAGTAAGGGAAGAGGGTCCTTCGGAGAGAGGGGAGGTGTCTGAACTCAGGGGATCCACAGAGAGTTTCTGAATCCCTCTATGACCCCTGACACTTCTCCAGCTCAGTCAGACTCTTGTATCGCAGAGGAAGACAGACTGGGACCCCAGAGCCCTTCTTTTCTGGCTCCCCACCCACACGGAAGTCCTTCTTGAGGTCTGACCTCAAGCCTCCAGCTGCCTTAATCCACCGTCAGCTTTCACACGCCCCGGGGCTGGGATGAACCCCCAGTGTCCGGGTCTGAACCGGATCTCCCCTGTGAGGGCGGGGCTGAGACTCGGGGGGAAGCCCTGAGGGGACCTGCACCCCCACCCCAGGAGGCTGGAATTTCTCCCCTTTCATTTCCTTATTGTCTCTGGAGGAGGGTGTGACGGAGGAGAGGGAGGCGGTGTGAAGCCAGAAGCTAGTTTCTAATCCTGGTCCCAGCCTAGGACCTCAGGTGGCCACTACACTCCGAGAGGCTTTAGGTTCTCCATCTAGAAAATGGGGTGGGGGGAGCAGTTGGACCAGCTAACTTGTGAGAACTGGGGGGATGCCTGAGGACTATAACTTTCCAATTTCTCTCCAGACAAAGAGCTAGCCTGGTGGAGGGGGGTGCCATGACCCCAGCAGAAGGGTGTGGTGGGCAAGAAGCAGTGTGGGGTTCCCCCCAGTGCTCAGTTGCTGAGTGAGTGCAGAAGTTTCTCCTCTCATTGTTCTGACCCAGGTGGAGGAGGTGATTTTGTTGATGGGAAGGTTGAGGGGACCCTCACACAGTACGTCCAATTTCCAGCCCCCTACATGTCATCTCTTCCAAAATATGCCCCCAAATGATGACCATCTCTAGACTGTCCCTCAATTTCAGAGACAACTTCCACACACCTTGTCCCCTAAGCTTCAGGCTGTGCCCCAAATAATGACTCCTTCAGCCTAGAGCCCTGCAATTTACTTTTTAAGATACACCTCCAAAACACTGATTTGTAGTTGGTATCCTTAGAGCACACCCCCAGGATCTGAACTATGCAAGGCGTTCAGCTGAGTTCTCCTACCGCCTGGGAGCCTCTACCACCAACCTGGTCTCTGCCTTCCCCACCCTAGAACCGACATTGCCTCCACCTCTCAACACTCTCAATCCCTTCCCTGCCCCACCCCACGTGCACCTCACACCTCCACAGCCCCAGGACTGGCCCCTCCTGGGCACCTTGCCAAGCCTCGCAGGCCTGGGTATCCAGGAGTCCCACCCTACAGCTTCAAACCCCAGACCCAGAACTCAGGCACGCTGGGGCCCATGTAAACCCCAGATCTTAGTGTCTTTGGAGAACTCAACCCTTGCAGTCCCACATCCCACCTCAAGCCCACAGTCCCCATCCAGGTTAGAAACCCAAGTATCCAGACCCCCATAACCTTCTGGCTAGGACCCTGTCCCGCCTCCACTTCATAATGTTGACTAGAGAACAAGCAGGCTAAGACGGAGTCCTTGCAGCAAGAGGAATGCAAGTTAGACCTGGGGAAGGACTTTCCATCAGCTAGGGCAAGCGAATTATTATTCTCTGCCCCCTATTCCAGGGAAGTCTCGTCCTGTCCGAGATGGGACTGGTGAGGACATTAGCAATTTGTAGAAATCAGTGGAAGGCGGGGTGGGGGGGGGTGGGCGAAATCTGAAACCCTCCAGACTCCAGGAAGGAGAGTCCCTGCTGAGGATTTCTCTAATAACACTTAGACCCCTGAAGTTCAGCTGGGAGCGGTGAGGGTCAAGAGAAGGGACTTGCTAGGAGGAGACTGACCCCCTCTGCTGCCAATGCTGTTGCCCCTACCCCCTGCTCTCAGGATCCTGACTCTGACTACATCGGGCCCCTTATCTCTCTGAGCCCCAGCTCTGAGATCACCTGTTATTTCACACTCCCCAAACCAAGCTTCATCTCTGACCGACCACCTTCATCTCTTTATCCTTGAGCACCTACCCCTATTTCTAACTTTAAAATAGAACTCAACCCCAATCCTTATCCCAGAACCCCAATTCTTACATCTACCCCAGACCCCCATCTTTAACACTAAATTCTAACCCCGAACTCTCAACTTAGACTTCTCTTAATGGTGACCTCCCTCTCCCATCTCTTAATCACTATATTTCTCCCTAATTTTGAACCCGGTTGCCTAATCCCTCAGCTCTGTCCGTATCCCGGAGCTCTGATTCCTATCTTTGGTTTATTCATTTTAACTCCTTTTACTTTGGGTCCCTGACACTCAGCCCTCACGTATGAGCTATGACTTGACCCTTGGCAGAATCTTCCTTACTTACATTTAAGCCCTCACTGCGACAAGCGTGCCTAAACCGCGCTCCCATGCATTGTCCCCGTCTCTGACTCTACACCTGGTCTCCGTGTGTCCAGTTCCCCCGCTCTCAGGTTCTATTTGGGGCCACCGTTGGAGTCCACACCCAGGTCCTTACCCCCATTTAACCCCGCACCCTGATTCCTGGCCCCCCCTCCCCCGCCAATTCCCGCTCCGCCATCCCCGAGGACACACCTCGCCCGCCTCCGGGTAGTAGCTCCACTCGGCCAGGTCGTGGGCCTCCATCTTCACCGAGCCCAGCATCCCCCGGGCCTGCGCCCCCACCCGCCCCCGCTCCGGCCCGGGGAGAACCGAGAGCTTCGGATCTCTCGGCCGGCACTGCCCGAGTTCCGACCCGCGCCCGTCCGTCCGACAGCCCAGGGTCCCAGTCGTCCCGGGCGCCGCGGGAGGCGGCCACGCTTTATAGCCGGGACACCCCCGCCCTCGTCCGCCCTGGGCTCCCCTCCCGCCTCCCCAAGGGCGGTGCGCCCGGATTGGGGCGCCCCCTGCGGGATTGCGAGGAGACAGACCTCAGGCGCCGGGATCCGCAGCCCGGGGACGAGAGCTGGGGACGGCTGAAGAGTGCGGGAGCTTTAACTGGGAAACAATTGCTCATTCTAAAAGCCTCGAGGGCAGAACTCTAGGTCGCTTCTACTTAGGGTTTTCATCATCTCAACTGCAGCAGGCGAACAGCCAACAAGACTTGTTGGAGTGGAAAGGGGGCTCAGAGCCGAGTGGTCTCCAGAGGTCCCGCTGTGTTACTACTACTATAAGGACCAGTAGGAGACCCTGAGACCACATTTCCCTTTGGACGGACTGGAAGACTGAAGCGTCTGATAACTGGAAGTGCTCCAGACTGTGCAAATGGCCAGGACAAACGGTGGAGGGGATCGGGGCCTCTGCTCAGATCCCGCTGAGATTGCAGACAACCTGCAAGACCTAGGAGCTTCGCCTACCCGACTCTGTTCAATCTAACATCAGCCGTCCAGGGAACCAGAGTCTCCGTGAACTCCATTTCCCAGAAGCCTCCAGCCCCCTTTCCGTCCCGCCCCCTGCCACAGGACTACATTTCCCAAGAGGCATGGCGCCCAAAAGCCGGAAATGAAGGTCTGCCCGGGCTTCGCAGAGAGGGAGGGCGGAAGGCCGCTCTCGCGGTAGGGGCGGAGGCGCTGGTACAGAGTGGACTCCATCTCCCAGCGACCCGCCGAGTGCAGTGATTGCGTAGTGTCACGGCGGCGAGCGGAAGATGGCGGCGGCGTCTGTGAAGAGGCGCTGCTGAGGGGGCGCGAGGGGGACGGAAGCCGGAGCCGCGGTGAGCGGGGGTCGAGCAGCGTGGGCGCCAGGGACGAAGGGAGGAAGGACTCTGAAAGGGTAGGGGCGCTGTCGGGGGCAGTGAGGACACTGAGAGGAGAAGGGAGCAATGACGCTCGGGACCCCAGTTTCTGCCCAGCTTTTGGACCCCTCCGTGGCTCCCCAGTACCCTCAGGGCAAAGTTCCAGCGTGGCCGCCAAGGTGCGTCCGCACCTCCCGCCCGCAGCTCTGCCAATTTGCTGGTCCCTCTTTTCGCACAGCTGCACTGGCCTTTCGATTTCCTCAAACTCGCCTTACTCTTTCCCGCCTCAGGCTTTTTGCACATGCCGTCGCCTCTGTCTGCAACATCCTTTTACTCATTCCGCCTGGCTGACTCCCATTCATCTTTCGGATCTTGGCACCAACGTCACTTCCTCTGCGAAGACCTCCTTTCCCGCCCTCCGTCCCGAAATCCGCCTGTTGGACGATCTCATAGGTCGCTGTTCCTTTCCTTCATGTCACTGGGGGGTCTCACTTGTTATTGAACCTTTATTTGTGTGGCTTGTTAGTCCTGTCTGTGACCATGAGCCCCACGGTGGGTAGGGGACTGGGTGTGTGTCGGTCTCCGCTGTGTTCCCAGCACTGCGGAATCGCGCTGAAAACTCCCAGTTAACGTTCGTTGAATGAATGAACGATTCTCAGGGGGCCACTCTGTGTATGTAAGGGAATTCGTCGTACTCCAGGTGGGAGTGGGGCGGCAGGACTCTATAAGGAGCACAGCGAGACGGAAGGGGAAACGATGATTATTGTTGATAGCAAGAGACTACATGCCACCCCCAGATGTTCTTTAGTAGGGAGACTGGCAGGGAAAAAACGGATAGCCGTCAGAAAATAAAATATCATGGAACTGTAAAAAAGGAATGAGGGAAGGGGATAAAAAAGGAACCAGAGACAAAAAATGTACTGCAGCATATATTAAGGGAAAAGCAGAACGGAAAACAGTGTTTATCATATGCTTCCTTTTTAACAAAAGTAAAGGAAATATTTGAAAGTGAAAGTCGCTCAGTTGTGTCCGACTCTTTGCGACAGTCCATGGAATTCTCCAGACCAGAATACTGGACTGGGTAGCCTTTCCCTTCTCCAGGGGATCTTCCTAACCCAGGGATTGAACCCAGGTCTCCCGCGCTGCAGGTGGACTCTTTACCAGCTGAGCCACAGGGAAGCCCAAATGAAATATGGATATACATTAAAAAAACAACAGTGGAAGAGAAAGGACGCCAGGTAAAAAGTTTGGGTGATTCAGTGTATTCTCATCATGAAAAGAGAAGAAAATTCATCATGAAAGTGTTCATTGTGTTCTGCTGGGAAACAGCAGTATACTGAATTGTTGGGTGGCCGTGACCTTTAATTTGCATGAACAGAGCTGAGGGGCAGGGGAAGCAGTTCTTTTTAGAGAGGCAGTCCAGTGCGCTACTGAGAAGGCTAGGTTCTGCAGCCAGGCTGCTGGGTCTGTATCTTACAAGTTGTGAGCCTTTGATCAAGTGATTTTACTTCCTTGGATTTCGTATATCCACATCTATAACATGAGAATTGGGGCTTCCCTGGGGGCTCGGTGGCAAAGAGTCTGCCTGCAGTACAGGAAACTGAGGTTTAATCCCTGGGTTGGGAAGATCCCCTGGATGAGGAAATGGCAACTCGCTCTGGTATTCTTGCCTGGGAAATCCCCTGGACAGAGGAGCTTGATGGGCTACAGGGTGTTGTGAGGTTTAAATAAGTTACTGGGTGAGAATTGTGCCCAGCGCATATTAAATGTTCAATAAATATTAGCTGTTATTTTTCAAGCATTCCCAGAGCCAAAGGGCATACTAAGGGATACTGAGGGATACTAAGCCCAGTGATTGTTGAAGCCCTTTGACATTTACTCAGCAGATTTTTTTTTTTTAATCTTTTGGTCACGATTTTTTTTAATCTTTTTGTACGATCTTAGTTTCCTACCAGGGATCAAACCTGTTTTCCCTGCATTGGAAGTTCAGAGTCTTAACCGCAGACCACCAGGCAAGTCACACTCAGCAGATTTTTATTGAATACTTACTAGATGACTTCCCTGGTGGCTCAGACGGTAAAGCGTCTGCCTACAATGCTGGAGACCTGGGTTCAGTCCCTGGGTCGGGAAGATCTCTGAAGAAGGAAATGGCAACCCACTCCAGTATTCTTGCCTGGAAAATCCCATGGATGGAGGAACCTGGTAGGCTACAGTCCGTGGGGCTGCAAAGAGTCAGACACAACTGAGTGACTTCAGTTCTTCTCCTTCTTCACTTGGTGCCAAGCACTGTTCCATGCTGGGGATAAAGTGAACACACACACCTCTTCCCTCATGGAACTTATAAATATGTAGTGTGTTTATAATGATCCATGCCATGGAGAAAAACAAAGCGACACAGATGGTGAGGGAGAGTAAATGGAAATTTGAAATCAGATGGTCAGAGAAGACCTCACTGCTGGGATATTTGAGTTGAGACCTGAAGGAGATGAGGAAGGGAGCTGTGGCAGTATCTGAAGGGAGGGGTAATCCAGGTAGAAGGAAGAGAAGCACAAAGGCTTAGAGGAACGGGTATGTTGGTGCGATGACGAGGAGGCCAGAGTGACTAGAGCAGAAAGAGCCAAGAGAAAGAGCAGAAACAGAAGAGCCAGATCATGTACCGTCTGCCCGGCCGAGGTGAGGACTTACTTGGCTTTGACTCTAAGCAAGATGTAGGGGTGACAGGCAGCAGGGAGACTAGGAAGGAGGCTGTTGGACAGTCATTCATTCAGCAGATACCTGTTGAGTATAAACTGCTGTGTACGGTATATTATGGTTCTTTCAAAAGATGCATCTTTTTCACCTCCTCAAATTATTAACAGTTTTCTGCAATAGCCTTCAGATCTCTTTCCCTGCACGTGAAAATAGCTATACTTACGTTTACTATGTGTGTTAACTAATCCTCAGAATAGTTCTGGGAGATCACCACTGTCGCCACCCCTGATTTACAGAAGAGACAGCTGAGACCCAGCTGTTTCTTGCCTCAGGTCATTCTGTGTACATACATACCCAAACTTGACAAAAATCAATTGAATCGTATATATTCCTCTGTGAGGCAGAAGACTGTCACTGTCATCTTTTCATGATCATAATTCTTTGAGACCTATCCTTTTTTTCCCTATTTCCTCCCTTTTCTACTTTTTGGTTTTTCCTTCCACTAATTTTTTTTTTTTTTTAACAAATACATATATTTTTCCTTTCTTTTGTGAAAAGAGAACATAGAGTAAACATTGCCTTCACTTTGTTTTTAATTTAAGATGTGCTGGAGCCCACTGTTTATCAGCACACAGAGAGATTTGCCTCATTGCTTTTTACAGCTGTGTAGTGTTTTATTTTGTGGATGTGTCACAGTTTTTCAGCCCGTCTCCCTATTTGAGAAGACTCGGGTTGACAGTGGTCTTTTGCTACTGGGAATAGTGCTGTAATTGATATCCTTCCTATTTCTTGATTTTTGCCAGTGTGACTTTGGGAGAGATGTCCAGAAATATCCCCCACTTCTTTTGAAACACAATGTCATAATATCCCAGAAAATGGCAGAAGTATAATTTGTTTGATTAGGCCTTCTCTGATGTATTGAGTACCTACCTACTGTGTGGAAGACCCAGAGCTGTGTTTCAGAAAGCTTGCTCTGGTGTCCAGTCCAGAGTATAGCCCAGGTGGAAAGACGAGGGGCACTGAGACCAGAGAGAGGTGGCTGCTCTGCGTGCATCTCTTCAGTCTTCCAGCAGTTGTTTGTGGTCAGCCTGCTCTCTGTAAAGTACTGGAGGTGAGGCTTGGTTCTCCACGGGGTACAGCCTCTTAGCCAGGAGACATCAGTCTCCCCCAGATTACAGCCCCACAAATACAGTCAGATCCAGACTCTGGAAGGGGGAGGGGCTTGAAAGGACCCAACAGGCTGGGAAGGAGGGTTGAGCCCTTCACAGGTAGTAGAGTAACGGCCCAGAGCTTGCTCCATCCTCCTCTCCAGCGGGTACCGGGCCGCAGCCATGGCAGCCAGCAGTGGGGACAGCGTCACACGCCGGAGCGTGGCATCACAGTTCTTCACTCAAGAGGAAGGGCCGGGCATCGATGGCATGACCACATCAGAGAGAGTGAGTACCGAGAGAGAGGTGTGGAGTGGGGAGGCCCGGGCCCTCTTTGGGGGCACCACCCCTAGCTGGAAGATCTCAGGAGCGCCGTAGGAGCTGGGCTGACCTGCCTTCCACCCTCCTTCCAGGTGGTGGATCTCCTGAACCAGGCGGCACTGATCACCAACGACTCAAAGATCACAGTGCTCAAACAGGTGAGGGGAAGAGGGTGATGCTGGGCTAAGCAGGACGAGAGGAGCCGGGATGGGAGCCTCGGCAAAGAGGGCACGGGTACTGGCGCTAGCGTCCACGTCTAAGCGCTCGGGATACGGCACTCAGCGCTGCTCGGCCACACCATCGTTTAAGTCTCACAAAAGCTCTCTGAGGCAGGGTAATTTCTTCTCTGTTTTACAGAGAAAGTAGAGTCTCAGAGCTTAAATTAGCCCAAGGTCACTCTGCTAGGACCTGACAGGATTAGGACCTGAATGCTGGATTCAGACTCCAAATGCTATGCTCTTGATCCTCAAGTTTCTTCTCTGCCAGAGTCCTGTCCAATGGGGAAGACGTGCAGGTGACCCAATAGTGGGGACTCAGAGTGGGCAGGGCTGAGATGGAGGCGCCCGGAGGGGTGTGGAACCCAGAGGGGGCTTCTGACCCAGCCTAGTGGCGGGAAGTCAGGGAGGGCTTCCTAGAAAAGGGATGTCTGAGCTGAGACCTGGAGGAGAAGGAGAGAACCACACCAAGGGAGAGTGTCTTGAGCAGAGGGCAGAATAGCTTGTTCAGAAGCAAAAGAGGATGGGGAATTAGGGGGTGCTGAGTGTGGTTCAGAACAGGAGGCAGGTGGAGTTCAGGGGACCCCGGTTCTACTTGTTCTGCACATGGCCTTGGGTAGCCAACGCCACCTCAGCAGTGAGTGGGGTTCTGACGGGGCCTCCCTCATGGGGTGGTGGTCAGGGCTGTTCACCAATAGTGCCTTGGCTCGTAGGCACGAGTTTCTATGAGAGTGTCTTTGGGAGGGGCTTATTCCAAAGAGCCTGGCAGGTATTACACAAGGGTCTCGGGAAATGGGCTCTCCCTGTGATAAAATGCCTGCTGAATTGCGGCAGTTGAATGGGGAGTAGAAACAGAAGGGGCGTGGAGAGATTTGCTGGATGAGCCTCAGGAAGGTAGGAGTCCCGTGGCATCTCTCACATGCTCACTGGCCCACCAGGACCTGCACCTTGTAGCATCTTCTTCTTGAAGCCTCACAGTAGCCCTGTAAGCTGTTGTTTGTGGTTCCCATTTTACAGAAGGGTAGACTGAAGCTCCAGGGAAGCCGCTTGCCTAGGCCATGCTGGGAGCTGAGCTGAACCTGAACTGAACGTACCTGCTGCCCCCATGCGGGTTTCTCCTCCGCGCGCCTGTCTGTACTGACCGGCCCCTGGTTTTATATTTGTGTCCCCCTCTTTCCCGATCTGCCTCCAGGTGCAGGAACTGATCATCAACAAAGATCCCACACTACTGGACAACTTCCTGGATGTGAGTGGCCAACAGGAGAGAAGGGGTGTGGGTGTGGGGATAAGGGAGGGGACCCTGGTGCAGTTCTGACCCACCTTCCTCCTGACCCTGGCAGGAGATCATCGCTTTCCAGGCAGACAAGTCCATCGAAGTGCGCAAATTTGTCATCGGCTTCATCGAGGAGGCTTGGTACGGGGCGCTGCAGGGCACGCGTGGGAGCACCCCTCCTGGAGTTGGCCTCTCAGGCTCCTGGCCTGGCCCTGCCCTGAGAGTCTTGCCCTCTGCTTCCCACACGCATTCTCCCTCCCTGAGAGATATTCCCCAGCAGATATTTAATAAGGTCCAAATCTTGGACTTGTCCACTGTTCCTCTACTTCTTTGACACTTCACATCTACATCATCAGTAAGGACTGTTGACTCTGCCTTCAGACTGTAAACAACATCTGACCATTTTTCAACCACTTCCCTTGCTGTACCAAATACTTTTTTCTTCGATCCTCATACATGGTATTATTTGTTTGGCCCATTTAACTGAAGAGAAAACTGTGAATCAGAGAGGTGAAGTGAGTTTCTTAAGGTCACACAGCCAGTATGTGGCAGTGCTGTGATTTTAACCCATGTCCATAACACCATTGCCCAGATTCTCAATCTCACATCTTTTACTGGGAGAGTTTTTTTGGTCCAATTGAGGTATACTTGATTTATAATAATATATTAGTTTCAGATATACAACATGGTGATTCAGATTTTTTATAGATTATAGTCCACTCAGCTGTTATAAAATATTGACTATATTCTCTGAGCTGTGTAATATATCCTTGAAGTTTATCTATTTTGTATGCAGTAGCTTGTACCTCTTAATCCCCCTACCCCATCTTGCCCCTCCCCCATTCCCTCTCCTCACTGATAAACGCTAATTTTGTCTTTTTTGAACATGTTAGCATATATAGCACTTTTGATTTAAAACATTTAACTGTTTTTCCAAACAAGCAAAAAAGAAGAGTGATTTTTTTTTTGAGGTATAGTTGATTTATAATATATTAATTTCAGGTAAGTAACAGTGTTTCAGAATTTTCACAGATTATTGGGACAATCTGTGGTATGTTTTCTGAGTTTGCCAAAACACTTTTTGTTCCAGATACGTATCACATGCCTGCTATGTGCCAGGCATTTGTGTCAGGCTATAGAAATAGAACTGGATAAAAACAGATATTGTTTCTGCCTTCATGTAGCTGATAGTTGAGTTTCATATTTTTCGACTGATTAGCTTAATATTTAGCTTGAGATTGTAACATGATGTGAAAATTCACATTCTGAGCTCTGGGTGTAGCCTTGAATTTATTCATTCACTGAACAAATATTTATTGAAGGCCTTTTCATTCTTTGCTTCAACAAAAAATGAGAATCTGCTAGTACTCAGATGGGAAAGTATCTGCTACTTTCAGAGCCCTCCATCTTAGGTAAACAAATTAGTAAACAAAACTCATGATTACCTAAGACAGAGTGCTTTAAAATATTAATGACTAATTTGTTGAATGCTTTCTTATACCCTTCTAAGAGCTTTACCTGTATTGTTGCCGTTTTCACAACAGGCCTCCAGGTAGGAACTATTCAAAATGAGACAAAGGTGCTTGTTCAGATTCACACCAGTGGTCTGGCACTGCTGCCTCTTAGGTGAACTGTGGGCCCTAATAGTACAAGGGAGTGGGCGTTGCAGGACCAACCTAGACCGCGTTCGAGCGCACCTGTGTCCGAAGGGACCAGATGCTGGCAAACAGGTGCCCACCTGCATTCCAGTCTTTTGACACATTGGCCCTGGTTTCCCTTTCCTTGCAGGCCGCAGGCTCCCATCACCTGCGCAAAGGCCACCTTGACCTTGCCTTTCTTCTTCCATCCCCAGCAAGCGAGACATTGAGCTGCTGCTGAAACTGATTGCGAACCTCAACATGCTCTTGAGGGATGAGAATGTGAATGTGGTGAAGAAGGCCATCCTCACCATGACCCAGCTCTACAAGGTGGCCCTGCAGGTAGGGGCTCCCTGCCCGCCTGGGGCTGCCCCAGCCTGACAGGCCTCATTCTCCTCTTAGAGCCCACAACCAGCGTCAGATCGCATCTTCCAAGGTCAAGATGTGCTGTCGATCTTTAGGGACAGACAACGAGGGGCTCTAAATTCTAACGGCCCAGGAGTTGCCATTAACCCATCTTTCCCTGCATCCACCCATCCATTTATGCATTCCGCAAATGGTCCCCGAGAACCAGGTCTTGTGACCAAATGGGCCAGCTGGGTCATGCGGTGTGATGTACATTAACATTATTGAAAGGAAGAAATCCACTTACTCTCTGCCACCACCTTGTGAGGTCGGCATTGTTGTTCCTTTGGCTTTTTTAAGATCTGAGCCGTCAACACTCAGCCTTGTCACTACCTCTGAACCTTATGAGGGCAGGACGCCTGGTCACCACTGGGTCCTGTCCCCCACATCACCTAGCCCAGGGCCAGGGACGGAGTTGTAACTCAGTGAACGTGTCCCCGGTGAATGTATTTATCATCGTTGATGGATCTCTGAGTTGTGATGGAGTCGGTGATTGGTGTCTTGTCCCCATCTGCCTGTCTGTCCACCCCTCCTCGGCCCACACACAGTGGATGGTGAAGTCACGGGTTATCAGTGAGCTCCAGGAGGCCTGCTGGGATATGGTGTCGGCCATGGCTGGGGACATCATCCTGCTGCTGGACTCTGACAACGACGGCATCCGTACCCATGCCATCAAGTTCGTGGAGGGCCTCATCGTCACCCTTTCGCCCCGCATGGCTGACTCGGAGGTGCCCCGACGCCAGGAGCATGACATCAGCCTGGACCGCATCCCTCGTGACCACCCCTACATCCAATACAGTGAGTGCCCCGCCAGCTGGTCCCATTGGCCTGTCACTGCACTGGCTCCCTTCTCCTCCTCCTTCCTCCTTTCCCCCTTTCTTCTTAGTTTTTCATTTCTGGAATCAGTTTAATACAGTGCTTAAGAGCCCTGATGCCACGTTCAGATCTCAGCGTTCTCTCTCTTACTCACGTGAGCTTGGGCAAATTACTTCTTTCGGAACTTTGTCTTGCTTTTGTAAAATGAAAGTGGTAGTAGTACCCTTCCAGGTTTGTAGCGCTGTTCCATGAGAATGTGAGCACTCAGTAGTAAATACCAGCTAGTTACACAGTTTTTCTGATTGCAAATTATAAAAGTAGTACAGGCACGTTTTAGTGTCAAGCAATAAATATGGAGGAGTAGGAAGGGAAATTACTTCCTTCCCCAGTCCTGCTTCCCAGAGATGAATACTGCTAAGAGTATTGTTTCCTTTTGGACCTTTTCTATGCAAAGATAGGTATTTATATGTGTATATTCATAGTTTCTGTGTTTGTTGGGTTTGTTGTTTACAGAAAACAGGGCCATGCTTAATACTTCCAGCTGAGAGGCATGAAAGTGTAATGACTTGTGTTTGAATCTCTGCTCTGCCTCTGAGCACCTGACCTGTTCTCTCTGAGCCTGTTTCTTCATTGGTAAATCCGGAGTCGTTACTGTGGCATCTCCTTTAGGGTGTTAGCATGAGCTTTTGGTGAGTTTATATGGCTGGCATAATTAGCGTTAATTAGCGTTCCACAGATATTAGCTGTTTTTCTGGACTGTTTGACCATGTTTTGAACTCAACAAAAATTAAGTTGCATCTTTTCCAAACAGTATCATGTTCAGATGTTACAAAATATTCCATTAGAATGGCTATATTACATTCTATATTTTATTCACTGTTTTGTATCATGTCAGATCCAGTAGGTTTTTGCATAATAAATGTCAGGAAAGATAATTTGCCACAGTTTTTAAGAGTTAACTTTTGGTGACTGGATCAAGGAACATGGTGGTTCAGAGAATTTTGAGTCCTTTATCTGTGTGTTGTCACATGTATACATATTCAGAGTTTTACATCAGTGTAGTTCAGACAGATTCCTTATAGTTGGATATGTTAAATTATTTCTACTTTGTCAGTATTGCAAGCCCACGCTTTGAGCGTCGTCTATCGATTTTTATTAATAGTATTATAGTTAGACTCATCACGCACTAAATCTCCTGAGTTTTTTCAGCCAGTCACAGCCATCCATGTACGAGGATCTTTCTCCTTTTGGTCCCAAAGACTGCTCTCTCCAGAGGCCAGGGAGAAAGCCCCCTACTAACTAGTCCTCTTCTCTCCCTTGTTAGATGTGCTGTGGGAAGAAGGCAAGGCAGCCTTGGAGCAGCTGCTCAAGTTCATGGTGCACCCTGCTATCTCCTCCATCAACCTGACCACAGCCCTGGGCTCCCTGGCCAATATTGCCCGCCAGAGGCCCATGTTCATGTCAGAGGTGATTCAGGCCTACGAAACCCTCCACGGTAGGTGGTTGGTCCCCTCCCCTACTTCCCCTGTCCACAGGCCAGTCTCCTCGTTGCGAGAAAATGTGGCCCCTAAAGCATTCGTCATCGTCAGTCTAGTAGGTTATGGACATAAGGAAGGATTCTCTAGATTAGACACATATCTTTCAGTGATTGCAGGTGACAGAAACGTGGTTCAGAGCTGCTTTTAACATTGAGGTGTGTGTGGGTGAAGTGACCTGGTATCGTAAGTACTCTAAAAGACTCCAGCTCTTCCCCTGTCTCCCCTAGAAATGCAGGGAGGATAGATGTGCCAAGATCAGCGAAATGTTGATGGCTACATGGTGATTCATTATCCTGGTCTCTCTTCTTCTGTGCATGTGTGAAACTGAAAGGTGTGGGGCTGAGGCGTGAATGTGTGAAGATCAAGAGTCCCTCTCCCTCTCCTAGCTCTTATGTGTCTCTTTCCTAGGGTAGCAAAGATGGCCCCCAATTGTTCCAGACTTCCATTCCATCTACTTGGCAACCCCATGGGAAAGAGAATGTCTCCTTCCCAGCCATTCCAACAGAGGTCCAAGGGCTCATTGTTTCTGATTGGCCAAGAAGACATTGTGAGCCTATCTCCCAACCAATCACAATGGCCAAGGGATTGCAGTGTTCTTCCTGGCTCTGAGGCTTTTGCCCCCTTGGACTGAGAATGGAGCCGGGGTGGTTCCCTCAAAGGAAAATGGGAGTGTTGTTGGCTGAGGAAGTGGGAAAGGATGCTGGGCAGGCACAATTGCAGGCATCCTCTTTTGCTGTGGAACAGGAGAGACTCACCTCTCAAGGTGATTGTTAGATGTTTGAAGGTCACTCTGGTGTCAGGGACCAACAATGAACTGTTGTGGCAGCTCAGTTGAAACATTCTGCAGGTGATTATTGCTTTCCCTAGGACAAGTGTGTTGGAATTTCCAGACCGAAGGTAGAGGGAGATAAGACTTAATGTTTAATAAAAGGGAGGCTGGGTTTTCTGTTTTAAGGTTTTAAGGTTGACCTCTCAGGGGAATGTCAGCTTGTACAGGGGGAAGGCCATTCAGTAGATCTGAGAGTGAAGGAGCTCTGCCAGGAGATGCCCGCCACCACTGCCCAAGGTGGGGCCTAGGAAGTCAGGTGGGCAGGGCCCCATGAGCTCTGTCCACAGCATAAAACTCGTGCTACCTTTCTCGCAGCCAATCTGCCCCCAACGCTGGCCAAATCTCAGGTGAGCAGCGTGCGTAAGAACCTCAAGTTGCACCTGTTGAATGTGTTGAAGCACCCAGCGTCCTTGGAGTTCCAGGCTCAGATCACCACCCTGCTGGTGGACCTGGGCACGCCTCAGGTGGAGATCGCCCGCAACATGCCCAGCAGCAAGGATGCCCGCAAGCGGCCCCGAGACGACTCAGATTCCACGCTCAAGAAGATGAAGCTGGGTGAGCTGAAAAGCCGGGTCAGACCAGGCAGGAGGTGGTGGCAGGGACTGACCACGTCCAAAATGTCTAATTATTTGCAGGAAACTGTAAGCTTAATTTACATGATAGATTATATTGCATAAATATGATGACATATGATAAGTGATGTCAAAGTAAAATTATTAAAGATATAATATACTCAAAAGTAAATACTTAAGTTATACAGAAAGGGGTAAAATGAAAACAGTCTCCCTTTCATCCCTCTCCCCAAAAGTAACAAAGCCACAGGTATTAACACTTAGGCTTTCTTTCAGAAATGCCTTTGACGTGTAGAGTTCTCCTTTCCTGTGAAGTAATCTAGGTTGGGGTGGGTGCTGTGTTGCAATACACAGATCCCATGATGCTCCCCCCTAAAAAAAAATGGATGGAATTTTGGGTTTTTTTTTTGAAAAATAACTTATTGGGTATGAAGATTGAGGTAGAGATCTGTTTATCTCCACCTATCCACCTAATTTCTTCTTTCTTTATTTTGGCCGCTCCTTGTGGCACGTGGAATCTTAGCTCCCTGACCAGGGATTGAACCCACAATCCCTGCAGTGGAAGCAGGAAGTCCTAACCCCTGGATCTCCAGGGAATTCTGTAAATTTCTGATAGCAGTTTTCCCATAGTTTGTATCCCATCAGTGTATGCCACCCCAGCAGTGTGTGAGTGCCAGATACCCCACTGGGTAAACCCTGGGTATAAATGGTATCCTTGGTTTAAATTTGCTTTCTTGCCTATTTTGGAGTTAGGCTGGGCATTGTTTTACATTTATTAGCTGTTTGCATTTATGTGAAGTACCCGTCCTGTTGGGCTGTTCAGCCTTTTGTAATTGAATGGGAGGTGCCCTTGGTTAATGCAGGGTATCAGCTCTGTTACCTGTGTTGCAGACTTGACAAGATTGTGTAACATGTCATATTTTGGCCTTAATCTACTTAAATCATCATTCTATTGAACATTCCAGCTTTCTCACTTTTATAACTACAGCTTCAGGGAACATCTTTGCACACAAAGCTTTTTCTCTAAGGTTCATACTAAGTTAGTTTTGGCCCCTGAGCTAGAACCTCTGTGCTTGTGTTCACCCAGCCTGTTCTTGACAGACTTTGTATGCTGTATCTCTGTACCGTCAGTGGTGCTGTGAATTCGCTGTGCATTTTACCTTAGCTATATCTGTAAGTTTTTAGGGTAGATCCTATAAGTGGAACTGCTGTGTTGAAGAGGTATACACGTTTAAAATTTTGACCTATCAAACTGCCTTTCCCAAAGGTCATACCAGTTTATACTTCCACAGTTCACACCCCCATAACAACTGTCACTACTAACTTTTTTTTTTGTTCATCATATAGGCAAATTTGTTGTCTTATTAGGATGTTTTATGTTTTCTTGATTCCCTGTGAGGCTGAGCACTATTTCAAAGATAGGTGTTTTTCAGCAATAAAGCCCTGTGAGCTTATTAGTTAGCCTTTTGTCTTCTTGGAGCTTAGTGTGGTCAGCCAGGCTGGTGTTCCCATTTCTCAGACGAGGAGAACTGAGGCCTAGAAAGAGGTGGGTAGTTCCCCAGGGTCACATGGCCACACTGCTCCTGTTTGCTGAAGCTGCTTGGGGGCAGGGGTACCTGAGAGGAGAGAAGGGTCCGGTGCTCCCTCCAGAGAGCCAGCATCTTGTCATCTTCTCCATCCCAGAGCCCAACTTGGGGGAAGACGATGAGGACAAGGACTTGGAGCCAGGCCCCTCGGGAACCTCGAAGGCCTCAGCCCAGATCTCAGGCCAGTCAGACACAGACATCACGGCCGAATTCCTCCAGCCTCTGCTGACACCCGACAACGTGGCCAATCTGGTGAGGACGCATAGGGGCCTTTTCCCACAAGGCAGGGAGGAAAGGTCTCCAGTCTTCCCCTGCCTTTCTGCTCCACACTGCCCACCTTTTGCACATAACATCAGACCTGAAACACTTCTGTTTTCAGGGTTGGGAGGGTGTGGTCCACTGGGCCTTCCTGACCTTGGATGGACGTCTTCTTAGATGATCTTTATTCCTTCAAGAGGTCGCTTGTCACACCGCCCACCCCCCAATCATAGTTCCCCTTCGGGTTTTCTAAGTCTCAATCTAGACCCACCCACAGGGAGGGCCTATTAGGTCTATTAACTGGAGCATCAGCCCCATGACTTGTTTGTTATGTGCTGTGGGATTGGCATTGGTGGGGTGGGATGACCAGTGTTATTTTTAGATTTTCAAAGATGTCCTGCTCCGAAGTAACAGAACCATTGGTTTGAGTTGATGAGGCAGTTGGAATGGGGGAGGGGCGGAGAGGTGGGAGGGTGGTGGTCTTGGCCAAGACCTTTTTGTTGGACGCTCCTGGAGAATATCTCTTCCCATGCTCGACGGCAGTCACCATCAGCTTTCCCTTCTCTCTCCCTAGAGGCTCCAAGGGGGTTGCTGGGCAGTTGGGACAGTGAGGAGTTTACTCTGCAGCTCACATCTTTTCGGTGAGCTCCAGGCCTGGATGTCTGGCCACCTGCATCTTTCTCTCCTTGAGTGTTTTACAGGCACCTCAGATTTAACATGTCAAAACTCAACTTGTGAAATTTCTCCTCCCACTCCAATACAGGCCCATAGCCCTTCCTGTGTTCTTGGCACACATGCCTCTCGTCCCCACACCAGAAACTTGGAAGTTCAACTCTTTGCCTCCGCCTCCCCTCCAGCCCTTCCCCTCTTCCCCATCCCTGTGACTGACCCTTGCCCTGTCCAGGCCTTGCCCTCTTCCCACAGAGGACCACTTCTTCCTGGCTCTGCCTTCTCCTCTCCCTGCGGCAGCCAGAGGCATCTTTGTCAAGTACAAGTCATGAAGCTCCTCTGCTCAACTCCCTGCCAGGGCTCTCTGTTTCCTTCCAGATAAAACTTAAATTCAGCTTGCCTTAGGCCCTGTCTGATTTGGCTTCCATCAACTTGTTGTACCTTATCTGTCCCTGTCACACTTCAGGAAATCGGCTTTTTCAAATTGTTGGCATGCAGTTGCTCGTAGGATTCCTTTACTCTCGTAATACCTGCTGTCTCTGTAGTGACATGCCATTTTTTTGTCCCTGATACTGTGTCCTTCCTCTTTATTTTGTATATTCTTGCCATTTATTTGCTTGTTTTAAGCCATTTCAAAGAACTGGCTCTTAAGTTTTTTGATCGTCTTTCGTAACTTTTTCTGTTTTATTTCTGCTGTCTTTTTTTCTTTTTTCTTTGTTTCTGCTGCCTTTCTTCCTTTTGTGTTACTTTCTTTCAATGTTCTTCCCCAAAGGTAAATGCCTGGCTTATCAGTCTTCAGTCTCTGATAGCTCAGTTGGTAAAGAATCTGCCTGCAATGCAGGAGACCCCAGTTCGATTCCTGGGTTGGGAAGGCCACCCACTCTAGTATTCTGGCCTGGAGCAAAAGAGTCGGCCACGACTGAGTGACTTTCACTTTTCTTCCAATGTAAGCATTTGAGGGTCCAATTTGCCATTTAAGTACCTGTATCTTCCGTGTTTTATTTAATTGTCTTTCTCTTGTAGTTATTATTTAAGAGCATGCATTCAAACTTCCAAGCCTGTAGGGGCTTGAAGTTATCTTTTGTTACCAATTCTTGACAGACGTGGATATGTTGTTCTATTAGGGTACAGATTTTGTGTTTTGTTTTAAATCAATTTCTAGCTCATATTATACTCTGTCGCTGAACCTCCTTCCAGTCTCTGGGCAGAGTACCAGCTCTGGTGCCTCTTAGCCTTCTCTCATGCCATTCCCACAACCTGGAATTTCCCCACCCACCTGCCCCCACCGCTGCAAGGCCTCACTGTCTGTCAGTCTGCTTCCGGCCCACCTCTCAGTAACCAGCCTACATGCCACCGCCCGGAGGAGCCAGAGCTGTCCTTGGCCTTCTTGGTGTGACGCCTGGCCCCCTTCCCTTCTCTCGTATGCCACCCACACTGCATCAGTACTCGTTTTCTCTCTCATTGGCACAAGAATCTGTGATCCATGAGGCCTGGGCCTGTCCTCATCACTGCCATTTTGCCAGCATTGGCCTGGGTGTAGAACCAGCATCCACTGGGTCAATAAGTAAGAAAGGTTCCTGGCATCTCACAGGTCCTCATCAGCATGGTGTACCTGCCCGAGGCCATGCCCGCCTCCTTCCAAGCAATCTACACCCCAGTGGAGTCAGCAGGCACTGAAGCCCAGATCAAGCACCTGGCTCGGCTCATGGCCACGCAGATGACGGCCGCAGGACTGGGGCCAGGTGAGTGCCTCAGGGAGCCGACCGGGGCCGGGGTTGACACTGTGGCCGCTGGGCTCTCCTTACTGGAAGAGCACCTCTTGGTCGAAGTGCAGATGGAGAACCATGTGAGATCTTATTGTCAGTAGTCACAGGTCCCATAGATAAGAGTGAGTGCTCAATATTTGCAGGCCCTGGGCTTTGAGGCCCAGCAGACCTGGGTTTGAGGTCTGAGAGGACCCAGACTAGCTCAGCCACTTAATAACTGTGTGTCTTTGGCCAAGCTGCTTAACCTCTGCAAGCCTCGGGTGGTTTCCCATTCTCACAGTGCTGCTGAGGTATAAGTGGTGTACAGTGAAACTCACAGCTCAAAGTGCACAAGTTAGTGGATTTTCACAGTGAGTACGCCAGTGTAAGCACTACGAGGGTGGAGGAGGGCTGCCACCAGCACTCTGGATGGTTCCTTCTTGCTCCTTTCCAGTAGAGACTCAATGCATCCCCTGTCCCCACTTCTGTCTCCGTAGGTGAGTTGTTTTAGTTTTGAACTTCCTATCAATGGGATCATAGCCTCCCGCTTACTGTAAACTCAGCATAAGTTTTTGAAGTTCATCCATGTTGCTGTGTAAACCAAGCGTTTACTTTTTTATTGCTCATTAGACTTCCTTTATGTGAATAGGCCCCCATTTGTTTATCCACACTCCTCTGTTGACGGACCTGTGGGCTCTTTGTACAGTTGTTGGCTGTTACAAGTAAAGTTGCTGTGCCCTCGTTTGTGCTGAGTTTATACAAAGGAGTGGAACTGTTGGGTCTTGATTTGGGACATGTTTGGTGCTGTTTGAAACTGCTCATCAGCTTTCTAAAGTGATGATACCTGGTGTTACTCTGACCAAAAGACAGTGAAGTTTCTTGTTTGAGCCTCAGTCGTTTTATTGCAAAGTGGGGATGAAAAATGTTCCTGCTCCAGAAAAGCATTTTGCAGAGTTTTTTTTTTTTTCCTAATTTTTTGCTTTTTTGGCCATGCCACAGAGCTTGCAGGATCCTCGTTCCCTGACCAGGGATCCAACCCACACTTTACAGATTTAAATGAATTTCGGGTTTGCAAGGCTTAGAGTGGAACCTGGCCCACAGGAGGTCCTTGGGTGGGAGCAGGTGGTTCTGACACACCAAGAGCCCGTTTGCTGCCTTCCTCTCAGGCGTGGAGCAGACCAAGCAGTGCAAGGAGGAGCCCAAGGAGGAGAAGGTGGTGAAGCCAGAGAGCGTCCTGATCAAGCGGCGCCTGCCCGCCCAGGGCCAGGCCATCTCGGTAGTGGGCTCCCTGAGCTCCATGTCCTCCCTGGAGGAGGAGGCGCCCCAGGCCAAGAGGAGGCCGGAGCCCATTATCCCCGTCACGCAGCCCCGGTGAGTCCCCTGACAGCACGGTGCAGGAAACTGGGGCCTGGATTTGGTGTGTATGTGACAGGCGAAGGCAGATAAACAGATCGGTCTGGGCCAGGATCGCAGATTCCAGAGTCAGTGCCGTAACCACTGAACCTTATTTGCTGTTTTCTTGTATATAAAACTACCGTCTTATATCTAAAATGGGGCTGACCATATCTCTCTGTCTTTGAGGATGAGAGAGAATTAAATGAGTTCACAGTGCTGGTTAGAGGATTAAATCGGATGGCTCTTGGGTGGACAGGGATCATGAGGGAAAAAGCACTTAGCGTGGTTTCTAGCACGTAGGAAGTGCTCCTGGCTGTTCCCATCATTGTCCCCATCGTCACCTGCCTTACAGACCACAGAATCCAGCCTCTCCCTGCCCTTTCCCCAACCCAGGCTCGCCAATAGGGCCTGACCTGCTGCCCCTCCAGGCTCTCTGTTCGCCTTGCTCCCTCCTCCCGTCACACCAACCTCTTGGTCGGCCAGGCATGTCCCCACTTGGAGGCCTTTGCACTCCCTGTTCCCTCTGCCTAGAGAGCTCATCCCCAGACACTTGGGGGTCTGATTCCCTCACTTCATTCAGGTCTCACGTCGTCATCCGTTGCCTGCTCCTTATAGCAGCCTCCCCTCAGATACCATGTACCAAACCAGAACAGCATCCTCTGCCTTCCCATTGCCCTGCAGTGCCTTGGGGTCACGGGGGAGTTGGAGGGACAGTGTGGGGTTGTCTCTGTCTTTATGACCTGGGGTGGGGCCCGGGTTCCAGAAAGGACGTTAGGAGTCACCACGTCCCTGTCCCTACTCTTGCACATAGGCTGGCGGGCGCTGGTGGGCGCAAGAAAATCTTCCGCCTAAGTGACGTGCTGAAGCCCCTGACAGATGCGCAGGTTGAGGCCATGAAGCTGGGTGCTGTGAAGCGGATCCTGCGGGCTGAGAAGGCCGTGGCCTGCAGCGGGGCCGCCCAGGTGTGCCTCTGTCCCCCGAGTCCCTCCTCCCAGTCCCTCTCCAAGAGCCTGCCGCACGTCCCAGCGGAGAGACAGGCCTCCAGGTTCACCCTCCCTGGCTCCAGACCCCAGCACTGGCGCTCACCGGCCACATCTCCCAGCCTCACTCTGACCTCCCATAAAGCAGATATGACAGCAGCAGCTCCTCAGACCACGTGGAAGAAGACGTGTGTGGACACGCGTGCTCTGTCCCCCAGCACAGGGGGGCTGCAGGGAAGAGCCCCCTGCACGGGGCTGTCAGGGTGCTTGCTCTTGCTGCGGTTCACAGCAGTCTCGTTCTTTCGCTGCAGACACACTTACACACCCACACCTGCTTTAAATCCTGATTCCGCCATTTGCTGGGATTGCAGCCTCAGTGAAGTGACTTTTTTCCCCAATTTTTGAAGTTTAGTTTTAGTTAACCAACTAGTATATGAACATATGCTTTCTGTTCAAATTATTTCCAGGCCATAGAGGGACCATAAGTCTTCTTTGGCCCCCATCTGCGAGCCATACCCCCAACAGAAGCAGCCAGTAAACACACTTGGGGAGTCCTTCAGGATCATTTTCTGTGTACTCAAGATACTACTACTAAAAATTTAGATATTTATATTTTAGATGCACTTTAGATACAGTGTAGCTATTTGTAATTTTATATATCTATGATTTAGATATTACTCCTAGAAATTTTAGCTATTACTCCTAGTTTTATTCTGTGTTATTTTTTTCTCCCTTTTTAGTTTTTTTTCTTCCATATAAATGAGACCTCCTGAAAATAAGGTTCTTCAGCTTTCCTTCCTCATTAACATTGGGTCTGCGCTGGCTCCCTGAGGCTAGGCAGGAGCAGATGCAGGGCACGGTTGGGGGTGCCCGGCATTGCCCCCCCGACCCCACACCAACACAGATCCTCACTCCCATTTCAGGTGCGCATAAAGATCCTGGCCAGCCTGGTGACGCAGTTCGACTCGGGCCTGAAGGCCGAGGTCCTGTCCTTCATCCTGGAGGACGTCCGGGCCCGCCTGGACCTGGCCTTCGCCTGGCTCTACCAGGAGTACAACGCCTACCTTGCAGCTGGCGTCAAGGGCGCCCTGGACAAGTATGAAGACTGCCTCATCCGCCTGCTCTCCGGCCTGCAGGAGAAGCCGGACCAGAAGGATGGGTGAGGGGGAGGCCCTGCAGCCCCCCGTCCTCAGGGGTCCCCCGTCTGTGTCCTGCCTTTGCTTTCTGGGTTCCGAGCAGCTCTTCCTCAGCACCCAAGTCGGTCCTCCCCGCGCTCGTCCTGAGCCGCCGCCTCGCCCCGCCCTCCCCACACACAGAACAGGGCTCTGCGGCTTGCTCTCTGACCGAGCTGCGCCACTCACCTCTGGGCCTCCATTCTCTCCCGTGATGTGTGCTAACTGCCTGTTTCAGAGGCCTCTTCTAGGGGTCAGCTTCTCAACGTCCCCATCTCTTGCCTGAATTGGTTCTGTAGCTTCCTCCTTGTTCTTGACCTCCAGTGTATCCATTCTCCATCAGCACAGGTGACATTTGATAATGTAAAGCCTCTTATTTTCCCACTGAAAACCTTCCATTGTCCTCAAGATAAAATGCCACTTCCTTAATAGGCCTCGTGAGATCTTGTATAATCTAGTCACCACCAACCCTCTCAAGCCTCTTTTTGGCCTCTCTGCTTTTCCCTGCCCACCCCCCACCCCTTCCCTGACTTTAGCCACACCAGCCTTCAGTCCTGTGTTCTCACACGTGCCAAGGTGGGCACTTTTCTGTTCGCTACCTGGGGTCCTCTCCATCTACTCCTTGCATGGCCAGCTCTTTCTTAGCTACCAGCATTGGCTAAAGCATCTCAAAGCAGCCTTTGGTGGTCACTGTGTCTGAAATACAACACCCTTCCCAACTCCCCCCCATCATTCCCTCCCATTGCTGTTTTAAACAAGCTAGGAATCCCCATTGGACAAAACGGTTTCAGAGAGGCAGTCTCTGCCGGTGTCACCACTCCCCTCCCCAGGCAGCATTTGAACCCTATTCTGTTGCTTCCAGAGCTCTGAAGCTCTGTCCCCAGGGGGTTGAGCGAGCACTCTGTGAGGGGTCCTGCCAGCTCTGAGCTGCAGTCAGCAGGAGGGGGAAGCCCCGGGGCCTCTCCTCTGCAGCTGTACCCCGTCCTTCCCCTTCTGGCAGGATTTTCACCAAGGTTGTGCTGGAGGCGCCGCTGATCACCGAGAGCGCCCTGGAGGTGATCCGCAAGTACTGCGAGGATGAGGTGAGGATGGCCGTGACTGGGGCCGTGCTCGCTGCCTCCTGGGCTAGAGTGGGGGGTTCTGTGAGGGACCCGATCTGACTGAGGCAAGGGAGACACCCCAGAGGCACACTGTGGGTGCCCTGAGCTCGGCTCCCCTCCTTCCTGCCGCAGAGTCGCACCTACCTGGGCATGTCCACTCTCCGAGACCTGATCTTCAAGCGCCCATCCCGCCAGTTCCAGTACCTGCATGTCCTGCTAGACCTCAGCTCCCACGAGAAGGACAAGGTGACCACCCCCCGCCCCCGCTCTGTGCTGGGCTACACTCAGCCCGTCCTCTGTCCCAAGTAACCAGCCCTGTCTTTTCCACATGCCCCTGAAGGTTTCTGGGTCTGCTGCCCTTCTTGCGACAGCTTGGTGGTGGCGGCTTTTCCATTGTTGATGGCACAAGGCTGCTTAGAATGTACACACATAGACCCCCCCACCTCCACCCCTCAGGATGGCAGTCCATTTCGCCCGTGTTGGTGCACCCCCTCTTAAGGTCTGGTGCTGTGCTGGGACCTGGGGGGGCCACTGACCAGGAGGGGAGCCTTTGTGACCACACAGCGTGTGCAGTGCCTAGAGTGGAGTAGGGTGTGCAGCCAGGGAAGGGAAGTGGTCTAAGGAAGACTTCTGGAGGAGGGGTCGTGTGCGCCAAGACCTGCACTCAGTGGACGGTTGTGCCCTGCACAGAGGGTCAGCGTGCGATTGAGAGGCTCTCGGTCCATCCCTGCTCCTGCCTGCTGCCAGCTCCTTCCTGACATCTCATGGCCACTCACTCAGCAAACCCTCCCTGCTGGCTCGGCCCCGAGGTGCTCTTGGGGACAAAGCGGTGCCCAAGACTGGGCCCTGTTCACATGGCTCCCAGCAGGGGATGTCTGAGTGAAACAGGATCTAGCCAGTGACAGGCATGCCAGCAGTGGGAACCTTTTGTGTCAAGTCTCAGAGCTGAGGAGAATGCAGTCACTTTAAAAAAAGTGAGGGCTTCCCTGGTAGCTCAGACAGTAAAGTGTCTGCCTGCAATGAGGGAGACCTGAGTTCGATCCCTGGGTCGGGAAGATCCCCTGGAGAAGGAAATGGCAACCCGCTCTAGTACTCTTGCCTGGAAGATCCCATGGACGGAGGAGCCTGGTAGGCTATAGCCCATGGGGTCGCAAAGAGTCGGACACAACTGAACGACTTCACTTTTTCGAGCAACTAAGGAAAGCTTCTTCCAGTTGGAGTGTAGCAAGACAAGAATGAACGATAAGAGATGGGATGGGGCAGGTAGATGGTGGGGTGGTACAGGGCCTTGAGTTGGGCCAGGAAGCCTCTCTCCCAAGCTGGTAACCAGCCTTGGGCACGGTAGCTCAGGCCCAGCGGGCCTTTCTCAGACCTCGGCTTATTTTCACACCAATGCCACCAAGCTCAGAGCAGCCGACCTTCCCTCCGCCCCCACTCCTCAGGTGCGTTCCCAGGCCTTGCTGTTCATCAAGCGCATGTACGAGAAGGAACAGCTGCGAGAGTACGTGGAGAAGTTTGCCCTCAACTACCTGCAGCTCTTGGTCCACCCCAACCCACCGTCGGTGCTGTTTGGAGCCGACAAGGACACAGGTTTGGCGCAGGTTCTTCAGAGGTGTAGTGAGCTGGGGGAGACAGCCAGACAGCAAGAGCTGGACGAGCAGGCCTCAGGTGGCGAAAGCAAGAACCTGTGGGAACGGGTGCCTGGCCCAGCCTGAGGGGTCAGGGAGAGTGTCCTGAAAGAGGGGGCAGCTGGGCTGGAAGCCGAGGACCAGGAGAGTGAGCCAGTGATGGGACTCCAGGAAGAGCCAGGCAGGTTCTTTGCAGACCATTCCCCTAGCAGAGCTCTCGGTCCTCCGGCATTGCAGACCAGGAGACCCAGGTCCCCAGGGAAGGGCCCATTAACCTGGAAAGTTCTGGCCGTGGCAGAAAGCAGGGGGCTTCTAGGAGCACAGGAGCCCCAGTACAGCCTGGGTGCCGGGCCAGCTTCCCAGGAGATGTGCTGGCTCTGTGACCCTGAGGTGGTGCAGAAAGAGGAACTGGGGGGCTTCCCTAGTGTTCTAGTAGCTTTGACTGCATGCTGCTGATGCAGGGGGCACAGGTTCCATCCCTGGTTAGGGAACGAAGATCCTGCCACACAGTAAGGTTAAAAATAAGAGTTGGGCGCAGGGTTCTAGGCAGCAGAGTGGCATGTGCACAGGCTCCAAAGTGGGGGCCCCAAGGGACCGTGAGAAGGAGGCTGTGACCCCAGCACACGGCCCCAGAGGCAAGGCAGCCCTGAACAGGAGCCGGCAGGGAGAGCAAGGCCAGGCGTCCCTGAGGGCCCTGTTTCGTGGTGAGAGCGCTGAGCGGGGAGGGGCAGGGCCAGACGTGCTCTTGGGAAGATCCATCTGGGTTGATGGTCAGGAGACCAGATGGGAATGTAGGGCAGAGACTTCTAGAAGGGGACCAGGTCTGGTTGCACCCCATTTCCCAGAGGACTGGCTTCCTGCCATGGGACAGTTTGCTTCCCAGGCCCAGCTCCCAATCCCTTCTGTGCCTGCCGCCCCCCAAGAAGAGCCAGGCGCCGGGCAGGGGCGAGGGGGAGCAGGGCCCATCTGATCTTCACCCCCCGACCCCTGTCCTCTAGAGGTGGCCGCACCCTGGACGGAGGAGACGGTGAAGCAGTGCCTGTACCTCTACCTGGCTCTCCTACCTCAGAACCACAAGCTGATCCACGAGCTGGCAGCCGTGTACACGGAGGCCATTGCTGACATCAAGAGGACAGTGCTGAGGGTCATCGAACAGCCGGTGAGGCCCCTGGCCCGCCAGGCTCCGCCCATTGGTGCACGGGGCTGAATACCAACTCCAGCCCGCCCCTGCCCCTCCCCCGAATGTCCTCCCCCTGCTAAGTGCTGAGGCTAAGGGTCATCACCCCCACCCCACCTCCATCCACTCCTGAAAAGACAGCAGAGTAGCCCTGTAGTTAAGAGCTTCCAGTTGGACAGACGTCGGTTCACATTCCATCACTCTCCTTCTCACTGCGTGACCTTGCACCCTTCAGTTAAACCCAAGCAGATAATTAAGACCAGCAAGCTTGTTGCAGCGATTCTGTGACCTCATGCCCGTGAATACCTGTGTCCCTGTTGTCATGTATGAGCCGTCCCTCCCCTGCCTTGCTGACAGGGATGATCTTTACTCGTCCTGGCCCGAGTCCCTCCTGCTCTGGAGCCACAGGGTCACCCACAAGAGAAGCAACGCAGGTATAGGCTGGCCTGTGAAATTCAGAATGTCTGTTCTTCCCCATTGTCACCGTGAGCCTGCCGGACTGTGAGCTCCTTGAGGGCAACAGCTGTCGGCTCCACTTGCAGTTGGGCAGAGGAAGGGACGAGCCCTTGACAGCTGGCCCTCCTCCACTCCCTGTGTTTGGTGCCCATTGCGGGGTTAGGGGGAGGCTGCAGACGCAGCAACAGGTCGAGCCCTGACCTGAGCCAGCAGCAAAGCTGGCACCCGGGTGGTCACGGGGAGGTGGGCAGGGGTCACTTGTGCCTGCAGAAGCCAAAAAAGTCTTCACCAAGGAATTGAAGAACAGCTTGGGCATCAAAGGTCAGGCTGAGTCCCAGAGACCAGGCCTGGCCTGCCCGCTGGGAGGGCAGCATGCTAAGCGTGCAGGAAGGAGCTGCAGGAGGCTGTGTGCGTGTGAGGTTGGGTGGAAGAGACCCGGACGCTTCTGCCAACCCTGCCCACCTTCCCCAGACTTCCCCCACTTCTCTGAAGCCTGACACCTATTCTTTTCTCCCTCTGCTTTATTGAGATACAACTGATATACAACATTATCTTAGCTTAAGGTTTATAATGTAGTGATTTGATACATGTATATATTATGAAATGATTATTACCATAAGTTTAATTAACATCCATCACTTCAAAGAATAACTGATTTTCGTCTAACAATGAGAACATTTGAGATCCACCCTCTCTTGCCAGTTCCTCCTCCAGAGTCTCAGCGTCCTGCCAGCTGCCTGGTCTCTGACACCTCCGCAAGCTCTCCCCCTGGGCCCCCATCCCCTCACACCGCTCTGCGTCTCCCCTCTCTTCTCTTGCCTGTAGATCCGGGGGATGGGCATGAACTCGCCAGAGCTGCTCCTGCTGGTGGAGAACTGTCCCAAGGGGGCGGAGACACTGGTCACACGCTGTCTGCACAGCCTCACAGACAAAGGTGCCTCCCAGGACCTTCCTTCTCCTCTCCTCTCCTGTCCCGACCCTCCGCATTTCCCTTCCCAGGACCTGGGGATCAGAGCCGCTGGGTCCCTAGACGCTTGGCTCTCTTGTGAGTCTCTCCCCATCCTTGGGCCTCAATTTCTCTGTGCGGAAGGGTGCACTGCTAAAACGCATTTGAGAAACCGACGGGCCAGGGGTTTCTCTCTGAAATGGAGCAGGCCCTCCCCGCCCCTGCCACACACCCACACCATTCGTTTCTCCTCCTCAGTGTCCACTCTCACCCCACTGCCCCCAGCCCCTGAGCCTCCCGCTTATCCCTCCACCTGCAGTGCCCCCGTCCCCGGAGCTGGTGAAGCGGGTCAGGGATCTCTACCACAAGCGACTGCCAGACGTCCGCTTCCTCATCCCAGTGCTCAATGGGCTGGAGAAGGTACAGAGCTGCACGCCTGGATGCCCCCACCCACGGGGACTCGCCTGGCAGGGCGGGGAGGAGGGAGGCCCCCTGGGCACCCTCGTTAGATGCTGCCAGCACAGTCTGGGTCTTGTCTGGGTCAGTCTCAACTCAGCAAGCCCCGCCCCTCTCTGAGCCTCAGCTTTTCCCTCTTGTGAGTGAATATCTCAGTGATCCACCACGACCGGCCCTCCTCCCCTCCCGCCCCACCCTAAACGCAAAGTGGAGCCACAGAAGCAGGGCAGAGGCACCTCCCCTTGCTCGTGTGCTTCCCCTGCCCCAGTCTTGTTCCTCCCAGGCTGTGGGACCTCGGGTGAACCTCCATCTCCTCTTGTAGGAGGAGTCATCAGGCCGGCCCAGGGGCTCACCTCGGGGTGACGAGGCTGGGGCTGGGTCAGGCCCAGTGAGCTGGGAAAGCTAAACCTTGAGGGACCAAAGAGGGAGATGGGGAAGGCACTGGGGGGCTAGGTGAGGCCAGAGCTTGCCCCTCACCACCCCAGGGTGAGCAGTGGGGAGCCTTCTCTGGAGTGGGCATGGGACGTATCTGACCTGCACTCTGCCTTGCCCTTGCAGAAAGAAGTGATCCAGGCCCTGCCAAAGCTCATCAAGCTCAACCCCATCGTGGTGAAAGAGGTCTTCAACCGCCTGCTGGGCACCCAGCACGGTAGGTGATGTGCTCACCTCCCCGCCAGGGGCCAACTTAACCCTGGCCCTCGTTTCCCTCCCCAGCAGCTCCCCCAGGAGACCCCACCTCAGGTGCAGGAGGAAGGGATCCCGGAGGTGAGATGTGGAATGCTGGGGGAGGGATGCCACCACCTTTTGGTTGGGGGGGTGTTCATCTTGCTCTCTGAGGCTGCCATTCAGACTTGGCGACATCTCGACATCTGTCCCAAAGCTCCTGGGCCACCCTCCCGTGATACTTGGGTGATGGTTTCATCTACATTAGGGATAAAACTGTGGGACTGAGGGCTGACTCTCTATAAGCATCTTCCCTTCCAGGACCTCAAACACGGGCTCCATCCCTGCCCTTCCTCAGGTCTTGCCTGAACCCCTCCGGCTGTGGGTGAGGGGCCTTTTGTTCGAGTTTGGACTCGCCCTGGTCCAAAAGAAAGAAAACTTTCAACCTAGACAGACTACCAGATGACTTAGGGTAGATTCCTCAGCCCTCACCCCAGGGGCTGGAGCTAGGGAGGGTGGAACCTGTCTGTTCGCATGTGACTTGGCGACTCAAGACACACACGCGAGTGTCTGCGACCCTCGACACCCCCCAGAAGAGTGCCGTCTCCCGCAGCCTCGTCCCTGTGGCGTTCAGCCCAAGCGCTGTTTGCAAGACTGTTGCCTGGCCCCCTCATCCCGTCCAGCAGACGCCCCTGCGCCTCTCTGCTGTGCTGGGGACCTGGGACAAGCTCGTCCTCGCCCTGCCCTTATGGGTGCACAGCCTGGGCCGGGACAGAGGAGAGTGGTCAAGTCGCAGGAGAGATACTGGGGGCCCAGTGCGGGGGCGGGGGGGCACAGTGAAGGCCTGAAGGCGTCTGGTTGGAATGGTCGCCAGCTGCTGCCTCATTGGGGCGCCTCCTGGTGTTCTCAGTCTCTCCTCCGCCGCTCCAGCCCTCTGTACCCCTAATCCCAGAGGGCGCCTTGTCTTCCTCTGCTGCTCCCCCAGTCTAGGGGGCCGTGGACCTGTCTCTCAGGCCTCCATACTGTCTCCTCCTCCTCCCCCCACTCCCCCTGCTGCAGGTGAAGGGAACTCAGCCCTGTCCCCCCTGAACCCTGGAGAGCTGCTCATCGCCTTACACAACATTGACTCGGCAAAGTGTGACATGAAGTCCATCATCAAAGGTGAGGCGCCCCCCGCCCCCTCTTCAGTGGCCTGGCCATTGCAGACCCGGGGAAGAACCCTGGGCTGGAGTCGGCCCCCTCTGGAATCAGCCAAGTCGGAAACTGTGCCCCCCACAGCCCTGTCTCAGAGCTTCGGACGCCAGCCTCGCTCTTTCCATCCCTCCTCCTCTCCTTCCTCCCCCCCCACCCCATCTGAGGAACTGCTGCACCCCCTGCGCACCAGCTCGCGGCCCTCAGGAAAGGTGGGAGAGCCCTCCTTCCCGGCCCCCAGGGGCCTGAGGAGTGAAAACACACAGCCCTTGGCCAGGCTGGTCAGAGGCGGGGCAGACAGCACACAGCAGGCGTTGTTGGACCAGGAGAGCTGAGCCTGGAGAGCGGCCCTCCCGGGCCGGGCCGTAGGTGGCAGCCTGGCCGACTCACCCCAGTGAGCAGTTGCCCAGTGGCAGCTGCCACTGTTCACCTAGCGCTTAGTCTGGGCCGCGCTTGCCTAAGCGCCTCACAGCCCCACCCGCCCAGCCACACCACTCTGTTCCTGCTAAGTACGCTGACTTCCGTTTTGTAGTTGGAGTGGAGGTTCCAGAGAGGTTAAGTAACTTGCTCAGGGCCACCCAGGAGCTAAGTGGTGTAGTGGACAAAACAGAATCGGAAGTTAGCGGACCTGGTTCTGCCTGCAGATGGCCTCCTGGGTCCCAGGGCGGCGCTCCCTCCCTCCCTCGGCACTCCCCTCCCTCCCTCGGTGCTCCCCTCCACGTCCTCCATGGCTTCAGGTCCAGAAACCATGCTTTCTCACAGAGGCAGGAGCCCTTACTGTCCCCTGCTCTTCTCAGAAGACAGCTGGCCTTGCTTCCTCCACTCCCCTTTAAAAGCAGGGAGGGGCGTTTTCCCTCCTTGCTAGTGTCTTGTCCTGCCTGAAGCAGCTTCAATGATGTATTTCCTAGTCTTCCTCAGCAGATTCTCTCAGAAACCTTTAGGTCAAGAGAGGAGCTTCTGAAAATATTAAACACACGCTACAACTGAGGGAACTCAGGCCTCTAGTGGAAGCGGTGAAGTGTCTCAAAGCTGAGGCTCTGGGAGTGGTCATCTTACACACCCTGGCCCCTTAGGTGACCTCTGGAAGTTATGAGCCCATTCCCAAGGACAGTACCCACGTGTGACCTTGGGTACCATTTGAGGGGACTCGAATTGTGCTAGCATGGCCTGGTTCTGGAACTGCAGAGCGGACCCTGGCTGGATCTGGTGGTTTGGGGGGATGGGAGTCTGGTCAAGAAAGGAGGTCAGGGTGTAACCATGCAGGCCCCCGCCCACCGCTCCAGTGACACCCATTCACAGACCCAGGTTTAGTCCTTGATCTTACACAAGGGAACCGGGGCCCAGTGGGGAAAAGGGCTTGACCACAGGTCACACGTGCAGCCAGCAACCAGGCCCTGGAGATGTCGGCAACGCCCCGCATGGTTTCTCACTACAAACCCAGGCCCACGCGGAGCCTCTGTATTGCTGAGCTCTCGGCAGCCCTTCCGCTGGTCTCCCTACTGGCTGTTCATCCCAGAGCACCTTCTCTGCGCAGGCACCCGTGCTTTTCTCCGTTGCACCAGTAACCCTGCTTGACTGTTAGCTCCAGGTCCTGTTTTGTGCCCCATTGGACTCCCCAGTGTCTGACAGTATAAGCAGTCATCACTGGCATTCACTTCCCTTAAACCACCCTCTCTCTGATGAGTTTTTCTATAGCTGGACCTGTGCAGCGATTAAGACTCACTGCGTTCCTCTGCTCAGCCCTGTGCTGGGCCCTGCTGAGGACACGGCAGGGATGGGGACAGTCCTGGCCCCGCCCTCCCTGGGCTCACAGGCCGTCCCTCCAGTAACAGTCCAGAGTGAAGAGGACTGGGGCAGGGCGCCCAAAGGGGCCCCCTGACTCTCCTTTGGGTGGGATGTTAGGGAGGGCCTCCAGGAGGAGGGGACACCTGAGCTGAGACCACAGGATGAACAGGGGTGAGGAAGCAGGAGAGGTGATCCATGCTAGCAAGGCCTGGTTCTGGAACTACAGAGTAGACCCAGCTGGATCTGGTGGGGGATGGAGTCAGGCTATAATGATGTAGGCCCTGCCCACAGCTGGTCTCTCATAGACCCCAGTTCAAGTTCAGACTTGCTCTCTTGAGGGCCTGTTGCAGGTACAGGGTCAGGTTGAGCTTTTGAAAGACCCCCTCAGACTGCTGTATGGAGGGTGGATTAGAGGGTGGGTGGGAGACCCAGGAGGAGGCTGGGGTGGAGCTGAAGGGGAGGAGAGGGAAGAAGGCTGATTTTGGAAGCTTTCTGGCAGAGCAGGCAGAAGCCAACAGCTACCTCGAGGAGGAGGAGGAACAGCCTCTGTCGGGCAGGTCCTCTTGCCCTTTGTTCACCTTCTGCTCCCTGCAGCCTAGGTGCCCCCCTACCCCACCTCCAGCCTGCTCCCTGCCTGTCTGCCTGCAATGCCTCCAGCTTCCCTCTCTTCCTTACAGGAGCTCCCCAGCCCCCATTCTTTATAGGCGCCCACCTCTGTTCTCCATTAGCCTCTCAAGGATTGGGGGGGCCTCTCTTCTAGCTCAATAAAGACTTCCTGGTTGACAGACTCACCTGGCAAGTGGTGTTTGGGGCAGAAGGGGTTCAGAGGCAGTTCCCGGAGTCTCCCCACTAACAGTGGATCCGAGCACCACTGATCTCTGATTCGGGGTCCCGCAACGCACTCCTGAGGGGCCTGCCCTCAGGTGCTTGTGCTGCACCATCCCCCCTCGGGCCCTTCCTGGCACTCATCGTATGCCCAGACTTCCTCCTCTCAGCCCTCCCTCGTGACTCTGTGGCTTGTGACCTCCACGTCCCCCCAGGCCTGGTAGCGCCCGAACCAGCACGAGCCTCGTGCACTGGGTTGAGAGCAGGCAGTCTCTTGACCAGTCTGCTGGTGGAGACCATGGCTCCTGTCCCCTGAGGGATTGCTTATGGAAGTCACAGCTGCTTCCTTCCAGTAGAGGTGGAGGTGCCACGCCATCTCAGTCCAGCCA
>SJYQ01000665.1:126840-140388 GCA_006410935.1 Redunca redunca
GCGGCGGCAGAGGGCAGCCCAGCAGTGTCACGAAGGTCTTGGGGTCTGGAGAGTCAAGGACACCAGGGGTCTGAGTGGGACTTGGGAGAGGGGGGGTCTCCGTGTCAGAGCTCTCCACAGCGCCCCCATCTGCTTTTCCCCTAGCAAGCACACATCCCCAACTCCATCATGGCCATCCTGGAGGCCAGCGGCAAGCAGGAGCCAGAGACTAAGGAAGCACCTGCCGGGCCCCTGGAAGAGGTGAGGGTCTGCAGCCCCCTCCCCAAGCCAG
Source organism: Redunca redunca (assembly GCA_006410935.1). Classification (NCBI taxonomy): domain Eukaryota; kingdom Metazoa; phylum Chordata; class Mammalia; order Artiodactyla; family Bovidae; genus Redunca; species Redunca redunca. The sequence continues at coordinate 127,112 of SJYQ01000665.1, forward strand.
AAGTCCCCCGCGCCCCTCCTCCTACCCACACCAGCCATCTCTGCGGGGAGGGGCTGGGGAGACGGCAGCCCCTTACCCCCTGTGCCCTCTCTGCTGTCTGCCTCAGGGTGGTTTCCATCTTTTCCCCACCATCCCCTTGAGAACAGCCTGGGTCTTGGGTCCCAGCCATCCCTGAGGTTTTGTGTGTCGCCCCGCACCCCCAGGATGACTTAGAGCCTCTGGCCCTGGCACCACCTCCGGCTCCCCGACCCCCTCAAGATCTCATCGGCCTGCGGCTGGCCCAGGAGAAGGCCTTAAAGCGGCAACTGGAGGAAGAACAGAAGCTGAAGCCTGGGGGACTGGGAGCCCCCTCCTCATCCTCGTCCTCTTCCTCGGCGCGGCCAGGCCCCCCCCAGCCGGAGGAAGCCATTGATTTCCGGGAGGAGGGGCCTGAGTGTGAGACCCCGGCCATCTTCATCAGCATGGACGATGACTCGGGGCTGACTGAGGCCGCACTGCTGGACTCTAGTCTTGAGGGACCCCTACCTAAGGTAGGGACGACCACCCCAGAGCAACAGAGGACGAGAAAAATCAGGGCCCTGGGTTAAGTGTGTGTGCCTAGTGTCCAAGCGGGGAGGGGGCGGAAAGGGTAGGGCCTGAGGAAGTACTGGAGGTGCCACCACGCTGTCTTTGACCTGCCCCCGCTTCTGTCACCAGGAAACTGCAGCAGGTGGATTGCTCTCAAAGGAGGAGCGGAGCCCCCAGCCCCTCACAGCTGCTGGAGAAGACACAGTGCAGACTCCCAGCCCTGCCACTGAGGAAGTGGGCGAACCGGAGACCACGGGGAATAGCTGACGCAGCTTGTTGGGGGGCGGGGGAGTGGGACTGGGAGCTCAGGGAGGCCGGGGAGGGGCTTGGCCGACGGTGCTTTGCCTTTAAAAATCAAACAAGTAAAAAAGATCACCGGTCTGGGGTATGGGTGTCGGTCTTGGGTATGGGTGTCGTCTCTGGTGCCTGCCTCCGTGTCAGCTGTGGGACTGTGCAGAGGCTGGTGGGTGCGCCCAGGAGACCCTCCAACCCGCCCGGGAAGACTGCAAACAACTCTGGCATGGGGCTGCGCCTGCGCGAAAAGCAGCTGCCGCGCATCCCCGCGCCCTGACCTGGTAACGGCCCGCCCCCTCCGTCCCTAGCAACCTGCGCAGCTAGCCCGGCGGCTGCTGGGTGCACACAACACGGGCGACTGATCTGGCCTGCCTATCTGCAAGCCTTCTTCCTGGAAGTCTGCGATCCCTTTGAACTATGGGGGACCCTCCACCTGACCCCGAGCCCCCTTCTCAGCCGACCTCCAGCCGTAGGAGCTCGCAGGTCTCCGAGCGGCGGCGCAGTCGGGAACGCACCAGGCCCCCGGTCTCGCCCCTGGTCCCCGAGGAGCTGCAGCAGATACCGCTTGACCCCCAGATCCTGCGCGGCAGTCAGGAGGCGCTGTCGAACCAGAGCTACCTCCGTGGCTGGCCACAGAGGGCCAGCCTGACCCCAAATGAGAACCAGGCCGAGAACCCTTACGTGAACCCACGCTTTCCCGCAGAGGTGCAGCCCCAAGCTTACCTGAGTGAGGGCAGGCTCCAGGCCAGCCACAACGCCAGCTTAATGCAGCAGCTACAGCAGAGTGTAGGCAGCCTATTCCAGCAACTGGAGTCTGCCTACCAGGGGCCCCCGGCAGACCTCCCGGGCCAGTTCACCATGTACCAGAGAGAAGACCTGCCGTTCAGCCCGGGCACCCAGCATGGGCCCTACATGAGGGATGACCCCACTCTTCAGTTCTCGCCCTCTGAGCTGGGCTTCATGTCCTTCAATATGGAGTTGCCCGAGCCAGAACCTCGCGAGCTGGCCGTGCAGAACGCCAAGGCCTACCTGCTGCAGACCAGCATCAACAGCGACCTCAGCCTGTGAGAGAGGGCCCCAGGAGTGGGGCGAGGGAGGGACCCAGGCAGGGAGATACCTCAGTCAGGGCCCCACCTCCTCGTCTAGACGAGATTGCTCTTCACTGAGAACCAGCGACCACTCTGGGGGCATCTAACTCAGACTGAGAGTCAGGGAATAAATAACAACACTAGTTAGCATTTATTTACCAGACTGTGCCAGCAATTCACAGGTTAACAGCTGGTTCTCCTGGCTGAGCTTAGCACATCTGTTCCAATTTTGAAAGAAAAGTGAGTCGCTCAGTCTAGCCGGAGACTTTGAGACCCCATGGATTGTAGCCTGCCAGGCTCCTCTGTCTATGGAGTTCTCTAGGCAAGAATATTGGAGTAGCTAGCCATTTCCTTCCAGAGAAAGCAATGGCACCCTACTCCAGTACTCTTGCTTGGAAAATTCCATGGGTGGAGGAGCCTGGTAGGCTGTAGTCCATGGGGTCTCGAAGAGTCAGGCACAACTGAACAACTTCCCTTTCACTTTTCACTTTCATGCATTGGAGAAGGAAATGGCAACCGGCTCCAGTGTTCTTGCCTGGAGAATCCCAGGGATGGGGGAGCCTGATGGGCTGCTGTCTATGGGGTCGCACAGAGTCGGACTCGACTGAAGGGACTTAGCAGCTGCAGCAGCAGCAGCCATTCCCTTCTCCAGGGGATCTTCCCAACCCAGGGATTGAACCCAGGTCTCCTGCATTGCAGGCGGATTCTTTACTGTCTGAGCCACAGGGAGGGAAACTGAGATACAGAGAAATTAGGTTCCATGTCCAAAATAACATGGCTTAGCTATGGTAGATCCAGGATTTCAGCACAAATGATTTGGTTCCTGAGGCCCTGTTATCCACTAACATTTCCTGCCTGAGAAAGACATTTGCCAAGGCCATGTAGATGCAGTCATAGGCCCGCATCACATCTTTATGAAGCTGACACTCTAGTGGGAGAATGGACAATAAATATAAGGTAATAACAGCTAAGGTGAGCGATAGGGCAGAGGAAGGGGGATGGGAGTGGATGTTAAATCGTACAAGGTCAGGGAAGGCCTCTCTGAGGAAGTTACATTTGATCAGGAACCTGAAAGAGGTGAGGGAGAGCACCATGTGAGTAAACTGCAGGAAGAATTGTCCAGACCTAGGACACAGAGTGAACTCCGGGAGTTGGTGATGGACAAGGAGGCCTGGCGTGCTGCGATTCATGGGGTCGCAAAGAGTCGGACACGACTGAGTGACTGAACTGAACTGAAATGAGGACACAGTGACCTTAAAGGCTTTGGAGCTTGCTATGTTTGAGGAACAGCAAGGAGACTGGTGTAACTGGAACCAAGGGAGGAAGCAGGAGAATGAGAAAAGAGTTGGGAGGAGGAGCAGGTCTTGCTCAAGCACAAAGCTGACCCCAGAGCCTGCCATGGCTCACCAGTGCCTTCAGAAGAAGGTTCCTGCTTCTCATAACAGCCTTCAAGGTCCTATGTAATTCAACCCCTCCTCCCTCTCCAAAGGTCATCTCTAATCAGCTCCTATCTCAGATCCTAGAATCTAGTCAAAATTAACCTCAAAATAAATAAATAAATAAATAAGCCACAGCTCTTCCCCAACAGCACCCAGCCCTTGGGAGTTTCAAGGTCCCTTAATGGGTCTTTTCTTTTTCTTTTTTTTGGTCATGCCGCATGGCTTGCAGAATATCAGTCCCCCTGACTGGGGATTGAGCCTGGGCCATACCAAGGAAAGCCTGAATTCTAACCAGTTGTTACCAGTGAGCTCCCTCGAGTCCCCTGTTGAAAAGCTCTCTCTCCTTCTTACCCTTCCCAAGTCAATGATGGCTCTCAACCACACCCAGCACTGCTGCCAAATGGTTGCACACTGAAGAGGCTTAGACATACATGATTTGAAATTAGGCCAAGTGAAAGTGAAAGTGGAGTTGCTCAGTCATGTCTGTTTGTGACTCTACGGACTGTAGCCCCCCCAGGCTCCTCTGTCCATGGGATTTTCCAGGCAAGAATACTGCAGTGGGTTTCCATTTCCTTCTTCAGGGGATCTTCCCCACCCAGGGATCGAACTCGGGTCTCCCACACTGCAGACAGACTGTTTACCATCTGAGCCACCAGGTGGCTCAGAAATTAGGCCAACTTGCTTTTCAGTCCTGGCTGTGCTACCCCTGGGTGACCTCATGACCTCAACTTTTCTAAGCTTCAGTTTCCTCTTCCGGAGAGTGAGGATCATAATTTTCTCTCAGGTGTATGTGGTGAGAATTCAACATTGCTTTCAAGGGTCCAGCATAGTGCCTGACTCAGGTGAATAGAAATCATGCTGGTACTGTTAACACTCCAGCCTCCTTTCCTACCTCAACCCCTCTTCCTCACTCTGCTCCAGCCACAGTGACCTCAATATTCCTCCAACATGCCAGGCACACCCTCAGCTCAAGGTGTTTCCACTCCATTCTCAATCATGTCATCTGCAAACCATGGTAGTTTTGCTTCTCCCTTTCTAAAATTTTATATTTTATTTTTCATGTCATATTTCATTGACTGGGATCTCCAGTGCATTTTATAGAAATGGTAAAAAGAAGGCTTCTTCCTTTCCAATCCCACAGGGGAATTATTCAGTCTTTCACCATTACATTTGGTGTGTGCTGCAGCTTACACATCTCCACTTTATGAGATTATAGAATATTATTCTATTCCTAGTATCCTAGGTTTTTAAACATCATGAGTGGATATAGAATGTTAGTTTCTCTGCACCTATTGAGGTGATCTCACACAATCTCTTTTAACATGTTAATGTGATGAATTAATTTTTTCCCTATTTTTCTAGTATCGGTCCAGTCTAGCATTCTTGTTTGCCCAGTTTAATCATGGTGTGTCACCCTTTAGGGGCTTCCATGGTGGCTCAATAGTAAAGAATCTGCCTGCCAATGTAGGAGATGCAGGTTGCATCCCTGGGTTGGGAAGATCCCCTGGAGAAGGAAATGGCAACCCACAGTATTCTTTTTATTTTTTAATTTATTTTTTTTATTGAAGGATAATTGCTTTACAGAATTTTGTTGTTTTCTGTCAAACCTCAACATGAATCAGCCATAGGTGTACATATTTCCCTTCCTTTTGAACCTCCCTCCCATCTCCCACCCCATCCCACCCCTCTAGATTGATACAGAGCCCCTGTTTGAGTTTTCTGAGCCATATAGCAAATTCCCGTTGGCTGTCTATTTAACATGTGGTAATGTAAGTTTCCATGTTACTTTTTCCATACATCTCACCTGCTCCTCCCCTCTCCCCATGTCCATAAGCCTATTCTCTGTGTCTGTTTCTCCACTGCTGTCCTATGAATAAATTCTTCAGTACCATTTTTCTAGATTCTGTATATATGCATTAGAATATGATATTTATCTTTCTCTTTCTGACTCACTTCACTCTGTATAATAGATTCTAGGTTAATCCACCTCATCAGAACTGACTCAAATGCATTCCTTTTTAATGGCTGAGTAATATTCCATTATGTATCAGTCAGTTCAGTTCAGACGCTCAGTCATGTCTGATTCTTTGCAACCCCATGAATCACAGCACGCCAGGCCTCCCTGTCCATCACCAACTCTCGAAGTTCACTCAAACTCATGTCCATCAAGTTGGTGATGCCATCCAGCCATCTCATCCTCTGTCGTCCCCTTCTCCTCCTGCCCCCCAATCCCTCCCAGCATCAGGGTATTTTCCAATGAATCAGTTCTTTGCATCAGGTGGCCAAAGTATTGGAGTTTCAGCTTCAACATCAGTCCTTCCAATGAATATTCAGGACTGATCTCCTTTAGGATGGACAGGTTGGATCTCCTTGTAGTCCAAGGGACTCTCAAGAGTCTTCTCCAACACCACAGTTCAAAAGCATCAATTCCTTGGCACTCAGCTTTCTTTATAGTCTCTCACATTCATACGTGACTACTGGAAAAACCATAGCCTTGACTAGACCAACCTTTGTTGGCAAAGTAATGTCTCTGCTTTTGAATATGCTGTCTAGGTTGGTCATAACTTTTCTTTCAAGGAGTAAGTGTCTTTTAATTTCATGGCTGCAGTTACCATCTGCAGTGAGTTTGGAGCCCCCAAAAATAAAGTCTGTCACTGTTTCCACTGTTTCTCCATCTATCTGCCATGAAGTGATGGGACCAGATGCCATGATCTTCGTTTTCTGAATGTTCAGCTTTAAGCCAACTTTTTCACTCTCCTCTTTCACTTTCATCAAGAGGCTCTTTAGTTCCTCTTTACTTTCTGCCAAAAGGGTGGTATCATCTGCATATCTGAGGTTATCGATATTTCTCCTGGAAATCTTGATTCCAGCTTGTGCTTCTTCCAGCCCAGCGTTTCTCATGATTTATTCTGCATAGAAGTTAAATAAGCAGGTGACAATACACAGCCTTGATGTACTCCTTTTCCTATTTGGAACCAGTCTGTTGTTCCATGTCCAGTTCTAACTGTTGCTTCCTGACCTGCATATGGGTTTCTCAAGAGGCAGGTCAGGTGGTCTGGTATTCCCATCTCTTTCAGCATTTTCCACAGTTTATTGTGATCCACACAGTCAAAGGCTTTGGCATAGTCAACAAAGCAGAAACAGATGTTTTCCTGGAACTCTCTTGCTTTTCCCATGGTCCAGCGGATGTTGGCAATTTGATCTCTGGTTCCTCTGCCTTTTCTAAAACCAGCTTGAACATCTGGAAGTTCACAGTTCACGTATTGCTGAAGCCTGGCTTGGAGAATTTTGAGCATTACTTTACTAGCGTGTGAGATGAGTGCAATTGTGCAGTAGTTTGAGCATTCTTTGGCATTGCCTTTCTTTATTAGTGTCTTATAGTTTTCTGTGTACAGTTCTTTTGTCTCGTTAGGCAAATTTATTCCTAGATATTTAATTCTTTTTGTTGCAGTGGTGAATGGGATTGATTCCTTAATTTCTCTTTCTGATTTTTCATTGTTAGTATATAGGAATGCAAGTGATTTCTATGTATTAATTTTGTATCCTGCAACTTTGCTAAATTCACTGATTAGCTCTAGTAATTTTCTGCTACTATCTTTAGGGTTTTCTATGTACAGTATCATGTCATCTGCAAACAGGGAGAGCTTTACTTCTTGTTTTCCAACGTGGGTTATTTTTATTTCTTTTTCTTTTTTTTTATGTTTTTATTTTTTACTTATTTTTTTTGAAATTTTTATTTTAACTTTAGTTTACTTTACTGTATTGCTTTTGCCAAACATTGACATGAATTCGCCACGAGTGTACAAGTGTTCCCAAACACGAATCCCTTCCCACCTCCCACCCCATACCATCTCTCTGGGTCCTCCCCTTGCACCAGTCCCAAGCATCCTGCATCCTGCATCGGATATCGACTGGCGATTCGTTTCTTACTTGATTCTTTTTCTTCTCTGATTGCTGTAGCTAGGACTTCCGAAACTATTTGAATAATCCCACAGTATTCTTGACTAGGTAATCCCATGGACGGAGGAGGCTGGTGCCCTACAGGCTTTCCATAGGGTTGCAAAGATTCGGACAGGACTGAGCAACTAAACAGCAGCAACAGCATCCTTTTAAGAATGCTAGGTACCACTTGCTTAGGATTTCAGCATATACAGTTCTAAATGAGATTGGCATGGACTTTCCCTTTCTCCTACTTTCCCTGAGTTCTGATATCAAGATTATGTTAGACTCATGAAATCTCTCAGGACCTATACGTATGCTGTTCCCTCCAACTGAAACACTCTTCCTTCTAATATTTGCACAGTACCCCCCTCCTCACTGAATAAGATCATTCAGTTCTCAGCTTAAATGTCACCTCAGTGAGACTCTCCCTGGCCTCCCTATTTAAAACTGCTAACTATCTCCTATCCCTGGCATTCCCAGTCCCCATTCCCTGCTTTGTTTACCTCCCTATCACTACACACTTTTGTATATTTTGTATATTTTGCCCATTTGGTTAATATCTGTCTCCATCGCCAGACTGTCAGGTCCATCAGGGCAGGGACCCTTTCTCTTATCTGTGGTGTCCCCAGTGCCAGGGACACGGCCAGATACACAACAGCGAGCTCAGCAAGCTGGGTGATCAGTGTCCCCCACCTCCTACTCCCCTCTCCCCGAGGCAGGTACGAGCACCTGGTGAACCTGCTGACCAGGATCCTGAACCAGAGGCCGGAGGACCCCTTGTTCCTCCTGGAGTCGCTGAACCGCACCACTCAGTGGGAATGGTTCCACCCCAAGTTGGATACGCTTCGGGACGACCCGGAGATGCAGCCCACATACGAGATGGCCGAGAGGCAAAAGGCACTGTTTAGCCGGAGCGGCAGCGGCGAGGTCGAGCAAGAGATGGAGGAGGAGACGGTGAGTGAGCCAGTGCGGCGACAGGAGCGGCAGAAAGAGCCGGAGTGGCGGGACGGTCACTGAGGGCCTTGAACACCAGGCTAAGGGGTTTGGGCTTTTTCCCGAGGCCCCCGGGGCACCACCAGAGGGTTTGAAGCAGAGGGAAAGTTGTAGAAACCTGACTCCAGCGCCACATGGAGGTAGAGGCTGGTTTCTCCTGCCATCCTTTCCTCCTTTCTGCAAAATAACTGCTTCATGGATATTTTCTGTGAAACCTGCTACCTTCTGGAGTTTTTCAACACTGAATGTGCCTTCTATCCCCTGGACTCAGTTTCCTCTTTTGCAAATTGAGACCTGCTAACAAGTCTTCCACCCACGACTCATGAACACTCTACTATCCTCGGAATATTTAATTCCATGATTTTCTTTCCAGCATTGTGTTCAGTCGCTCAGTCGTTCTGACTGTTTGTGACCCTATGGACTGTAGCCCGCCGGGCCCCCCTGTCCATGGTACTTTCCCAGCAAGAGTACTGGAGTGGGTTGCCATTTCCTTCTCCGGGGGCTCTTCCCAATCCTTGGATTGAACCTGCGTCTCCTGCATTGGATGGTATCTGCTGCATTGGAGACAGCATTGGATGATGGCTTAAAATTTGGCTGAAATGTTCTTTCACTCGTTTAAGAAACATTTTGGGGGGACTTCCCTTGTGGTCCAGTGGTTAAGACCCCACTCTTCCAATGCAGGGGACACAAGTTCCTTTCCTGGTCAGGGAACTAAGATCCCATAAGCCCTGTGGTACAGCCGAAAAGAAAGAAAGATAAAGAAACATTTGTTGAGAACTCTCTGTTTATGATAATTCTGACATCTCCTAGGCTTAGGAGTGTAGGGTCAGGTCATCCCTGAAGCAACCTTAAGGCAAGTGCCATGTATTATTCCTGTTCATGGAGGAAGGACTTAGAGGGTTCAAAACTAGAAAAGCCAGGACAAAGAAGGCAGGGCTGTGTCCTCCAAAGCCTGGGCTATCATCTCGGCCATCTCTGCAGATGCTGTTGGTCTGTGCTCACGTCTCATGCTTCTGAAATTCTAGGATTCTGGCCACAATGGGGTGAGATGCTGAGAGAACCGGGAACGACCATCTGACCAAGGAATGAGCCCTGGGGTGAGCAGAGCGCAGGTGGGAATCCAAGTCTTAGACACGAACAGTTTTACCTGAAAATATGGTTTTAAATTTTAGATCAGCAGTCTCGAAGTCTCTAAGGAGAAACTGCAGAAAACTGCACTTTTCCTCCTCGACTACTCCAGATCGCACCCACATCTATCACCAGTCCCTGATGGCCCCGGCTCCTTAGAACGCGGTGCCTTTGGAGACTCCACCCCCGGCTCCGCCCCCTGAAATATAATCCTGAGGGAGGCTCTCCCCTCTTCGAAACCAAGTCACCAGAGGCCCCAGACCTTAGAACTTGGAGGCGGGGTTTTTTTCAGTTCAGTCCAGTTCAGTCATTCAGTCCTGTCCGACTCTTTGCGACCCCATGAATTGCAGCACGCCAGGCCTCCCTGTCCATCACCATCTCCCCGAGTTCACGCAGACTGACGCCCATCGAGTCAGTGATGCCATCCAGCCATCTCATCCTCTGTCGTCCCCTTCTCCTCCTGCCTGCAATCCCTCCCAGCATCAGAGTCTTTTCCAATGAGTCACCTCTTCGCATGAGGTGGCCAAAGTACTGGAGTTTCAGCTTTAGCATCATTCCTTCCAAAGAACACCCAGGACTGATCTTTAGAATGGACTGGCTGGATCTCCTTGCAGTCCAAGGGACTCTCAAGAGTCTTCTCCAACACCACAGTTCAAAAGCATCAATTCTTTGGCGCTCAGCTTTCTTCACAGTCCTACTCTCACATCCATACATGACTACTGGAAAAACCATAGCCTTGACTAGACCAACCTTTGTTGGCAAAGTAATGTCTCTGCTTTTGAATATGCTATCTAGGTTGGTCAAAAGTTTCCTTCCAAGGAGTAAGCATCTTTTAATTTCATGGCTGCAATCACCATCTGCAGTGAGTTTGGAGCCCCCAAAATAAAGTCTGACACTGTTTCTCCATCTATTTGCCATGAAGTGATGGGACCAGATGCCATGATCTTGGTTTTCTGAATGTTNATCTATCAGATCTAGGCCCTTAAATCTATTTCTCACTCCCACTGTATAATCATAAGGGATTTGATTTAGGTCGTACCTGAATGGTCTAGTGGTTTTCCCTACCTTCTTCAATTTAAGTCTTTATTTGGCAATAAGGAGTTCATGATCTGAGCCACAGTCAGCTCCCGGTCTTGTTTTTGCTGCCTGTATAGAGCTTATCCATCTTTGGCTGCAAAGAATGTAATCAATCTGATTTCAGTGTTGACCATCTGGTGATGTCCACATGTAGAGTCTTCTCTTGTGTTGTTGGAAGAGGGTGTTTGGTATGACCAGTGCATTCTCTTGGCAAAACTGTATTAGCCTTTGCCCTGCTTCATTCCCTATTCCAAGGCCAAATTTGCCGGTTACCCCAGGTGTTTCTTGACTTCCTACTTTTGCATTCCAGCCCCCTATAATGAAAAGGACATCTTTTTTGGGTGTTAGTTCTAAAAGGTCTTGTAAGTCTTCATAGAACCGTTCATCTTCAGCTTCTTCAGCATCACTGGTTGGGGCATAGACTTGGATTACCGTTATATTGAATGGTTTGCCTTGGAAACAAACAGAGATCATTCTGTCGTTTTTGAGATTGCATCCAAGTATTGCATTTCAAGACTCTTTTGTTGACCATGATGGCTACTCCATTTCTTCTAGGGGATTCCTGCCCACAGTAGTGGATATATAGTGGTCATTTGAGTTAAATTCACCCATTCCAGTCCATCTTAGTTCTCTGATTCCTAGAATGTCAATGTTCACTCTTGCCATCTCCTGTTTGACCACTTCCAATTTGCCTTGATTCATGGACCTAACATTCCAGGTTCCTATGCAATATTGCTCTTTGCGGCATCGGACCTTGCTTCTATCACCAGTCACATCCATAACTGGGTATTGTTTTTGCTTTGGCTCCATCCCTTCATTCTTTCTGGAGTTACTTCTCCACTGATCTCCAGTAGCATACTGGGTACCTACCGACCTGGGGAGTTCCTCTTTTAGTATCCTATCATTTTGCCTTTTCATACTGTTCATGGGGTTCTCAAGGCAAAAAAAAGGGGGTTTTTTGGTTGCTGTTTTTTTGAAGTTTGCTTTTGGAGGTGGCATTTTTAATATGAGGTTTGTAAAAGGGCAAAATTATTGTGGGTATCTGTGGCCTGTGCATGATTCTAGGAAGAAAATCGAATTTGTTATTCAGCATTTTGCATTTATTTTTCTGTATGAGGGGCTCTCATTCCTCTCATTTTCTATTTCAAACGGAAAGAATTTCTGTTTCTTTTATGCTCCCCCACAGCATTTATGGAAAAACTGTCCTTGCCCTGCTTTGAAGATGCCACTGCTGCCATTCGTTTACAGCTGTGTGGACTCCGGTCTGTTCCTGGAGTCCCTGCTCCGTGCCTTGCTCTGTGATGGTTTTCTGTTCTGGGACTCTCCTGCTTGTAGTGTACAACTGCTACAAAGCAGATTTGGCTCCCCATCACTGCACCTCTGTTTTGAAAAGTTCCTCACTGGTCTCACATTTATAGTTTTAAAGAAACTGTAGTATTATTGTTGTACTTGTTTGTCAACAGAGCTCACGTTAAGACAGGAAATAGATGTCACAGAAATGAAGATGAGTGGCTTAGACAAGACAGTGTTTCTCACACCTAACAGTCAGGTGCAAGCAGTCTACGGCTGGCGAGGTGGCTCCCCAGCAAAGGGATACTGAGGGCTATCGTCTCCCCTCTCTCCCCCTCATCCCTCACCCCTACTCCATCCAAACCAAGAAAGCACCTTTCAGGATTATAGGAGTCTGGGCATAAACCCTGTCTCTGACCAAGGCAGTCAGTAAAGCTCACTTTGGGCTGCAGGGACTTGGCCCAAGCAGTCCAGCAGAACATTTCATTACTTCACTTGCTGAGAGTGGGTACAGCTGGGGCGGCATTTCTGTGAGATCATGGAGAGTCCCAGCGCTTCCCTCCCTTCCGTTCTGCCATCATCGTGTTGACGCTTTGTACCTTGAGTTTATCACTGTATGTTTGAACAGTGACTACCACAGCCTCAGACATCATATTTCCACACCAGTGCCCTGAAAGGGGAGTGGGGAGCTCTTCTCAGTATGTCCCTCCCTTTTTTTTTCAGTTGAGCCATGTGGCTTGTGGGATATTCGTTCCCTGACCAAGGATTGAACCCAGGCCACAACAGTGAAAGGGCTGAGTCCTAACTACTGGGCCACCAAGAAATTCCCTCCCACCCACTGACCCCCTTTTTAAAAAAGTCCAGGGAGCAAGGGAATTCCCCAGCAGTCTAGCGCTTAGGACTTGGCCCTTTCACTGCTGAGGGTGCTGGTTCAATCTCTGGTTGGGAAACTAATATCCCAGAGGCTGGGCAGTGCGGTCCAGTCAATCAATCAGTCGACTCAGGAGCCCCTCAGAAAATCTCTGCTTGCATCTTATTGGCCAGATTGGGTCACGTGACCATCCCTGGCTGCAAGGGAGGCTGGGAAAGTGACTGTGGAACTTCTCCACTTCTCCAGCCTGGAGAAAGCAAGCAATGGAGAAGGGGGGTGAGGATGGTCCTGATTCAGTGGACTGGACCCAACGAACCCAAGGGCAGGAATGTAGCTGGAACCCAGGCCAAGCTGGCATTCAGAGATTCCCCTCTGCTCCTAATTTTTTAAATTCCATCCAGTTACCAGTAGGAAATCTTTTCCCTCAGATATAGATAGGATCTTCTGGAAACTGGGAGAAAGAAAGAGGAAGCTTCCACAGTTAACAGAGGAGTTAAAGAGTAGGGGCTAAAACTATGGCCTCTGGAGCCAGACCAACCTGGGTTCAAACCCAGCCAGCCCACAGAAGCAATTTCTGAGCAGGGGGGG
>SJYQ01000665.1:140396-151905 GCA_006410935.1 Redunca redunca
GGGGGGGGGGGGGGGGCGCCAGCTGTACTTTTTCCACCCAGTTACAAATTGCAGAGGGAGAGAAGGAGAGCCTAAACTGCCATTTTGTCCCCACTTGCTCCAATCAACAGTGACCAGAGGGCAGGGTGACATAATTTGATCATGGTTGGTGATGCCACTCCATTGCCAAGTGGGTGGAATACATTCCCAGAAAGAGGGTGATGGCCACTGGCTCATGGGCCAGGCACACACTCCAAAGAGGGTTTCCTTTGCTTATTCTCTTAGCTTCCCTGCCGGCAGCAGTGAGTCTAGGGGTTCAGTTCTGACTCTGTCCCACTGAGCTGCTGGTGAAAATGTCGATCAGGCAAAGAAGCTTTTGGCCTGTGTTTTAGATTGCGGGAAACTGCCGGAATCACTTTCAAAATCGTGGTGCTCCTCCTATAGAGTATTAGTCAGGGTGTGCCATGTCGAGCTGAGATAACAAACAGCGCAACAAGCCCAGCGGCTTAACATCACACAGTTTATTTCTCGCTCGCACTTCCTACCCATCCAGGCTGGGCTAGGAGGCTCGGCTCATCAGCCACTGGAGATGAGTGGTGATGGAGATGCCACTGTGACTCAGGCTCCCACAGTTGCAGAGCAGGAAGATCAAGGCATAGCCAACCCCACACGGGTTCTTACAGCTCCTGCCTGGGTGTGCCCTGTGTCCCTTTCACTCCCATTTCAAGTGGTCAGAGCAAGTGACCTGACCACTCCTGAACGCGCAGGGGTGGGGCTGGGAACGTATAATCCCTCTGTGGAGAGGGACTTCTAATATTTGTGAATAAGGAACCAGTCTAGCATTCATAGAAAGAAAATACAGTACTTGTTCCTTTTATTAATGACACTTAGCTCACAAATGGAGCTTTGAAGAAAATGGAAATGCATTATGGATTTGGAATATGGATTATCCATTATGCATATGGAAATGCTCTTTAAGAAAAAAAAGGCAATACATTTGTCCCCAAATCTTTTACATCAGCTATACAATTTAAGGGCTTCCCAGGTGGCTCAGTGGTAAAGAATCTGCCTGCCAATGCAGGAAATGCAGGTTGGATCCCTGGCTTGGAAAGATCACCTGGAGGAGGAAATGTCAACCCCACTCCAGTATTTTGCCTGGAGAATCCCATGGACAGAGGAGGCTGGTGGGCTACAGGCCATGGGGAGTGCAAAAGAATCAGACACAACTGAGCAACTGAGTGCTCTTGCAGGTACAATTTAAGTAAGCATCACTGTTCCTTGGCGCACATACCCCTACATCAGCGGCCAGAAATGGTTGCTTGAGCAACTGGGTTACCCAGTAGTTTAAGTCTCTGGACTCTAGGAGGGTCAGCATGGGGAGCAGGGCTTCAACCTGGTTCCCTCTGCCTTCCGCCCCCTACCCCACCCCGCTGCAGGCTGAGACCGCGGTGCCAAACATCATGGAGAAGGCCTTCTACTTCGAGCAGGCCGGCGTGGGCCTGAGCTCCGACGAGAGTTTCCGCATCTTCATGGCCCTGAGGCAGCTGGTGGAGCAGCAGCCCGTCCACACCTGCCGCTTCTGGGGCAAGGTCCTGGGGCTCAATCGCAGCTACCTGGTGGCCGAGGTGGAATTCCGGGAGGGCGAAGAGGAGGCGGAGGAGGAGGAGGTGGAGGAGATGACGGAGGGCGGCGAGGGGATGGAGGCGCACGGCGAGGAGGAGGGCGACGAGGACGAGGACAAGGCCACGGACGTCATCCCCAAGCCCACGTGGAAGCCGCCGCCTGTCATCCCCAAGGAAGACAGCCGAACCGGCACCAATAAGTACCTGTATTTCGTGTGCAACGAGCCCGGCCAGTCGTGGATGCGGCTGCCCCACGTCACGCCGATCCAGATCGTGCAGGCCCGCAAGATCAGGAAGTTCTTCACGGGTTACCTCGACGCGCCGGTCATCAGCTACCCGCGCTTCCCGGGCAACGAGGCCAACTACCTGCGGGCCCAGATCGCCCGCATCTCGGCGGCCACGCACATCAGTCCGCTCGGCTTCTACCAGTTTGGCGAGGAGGAGGGCGACGAAGAGGAGGAAGGTGGAGCCGGGCGTGACTCCTACGAGGAGAACCCCGATTTTGAGGGCATCCCGGTCCTCGAGCTGGTGGATTCCATGGCTAACTGGGTGCACCACACGCAACACATCCTGCCGCAGGTGAGGCTGGGACCCCAGCGCCCAGGCCCGGGGGGGGGGGGCGTGGGGGTGGAGAACCGCGGGTGGCTCCAGAACTAGCTATACCAAGCACCTGCTGGCAGCCAGGCATCTGTGCCGGGTAACAGTCCTCCGTGCATCCATCCATTCATTCATTCAACAGATACTGGTTGACAGTCCCCAGTCAGAACCCTCTGGGACCAGACACCTCTTGGAATCCCGAATTTTTCAGATTTGAAACCGGTGATATTGGAATTCCCTGGTGGTCCAGTGGTTAGGAGGGGCTTTCCCCAGTCACTCAGCGGTAAAAAAATCTGCCTGCAATGCAGGAGACCTGGGTTTGACCCCTGCATGGGGAAGATCCTCTGGAGGAGAAAATGGCAACCCACTCCAGTATTCTTGCTGACTGCAGGCTTCTGGGGGCCAGGGTTTGATCCCTGGTCAGGGAACTAAGATCTGACAAGACAAGTGGCATGGCAAAAAAAGCAAAAAAGTACTTATAAAAATAAGAGTACTTTAAAATACACAAAAAGATGACACAGTGCACATACCATATATTACGTAACATGTCAAGGAGGCGCTGGGGCTGCAGCCCAGTTTTAAAGGCGTCACTTTCTGCAGCAACACTGAAAAGCCTCTCATCAGTCAGTCAGGACTGCAGCCAAATGACTCACGGAAAAACTTTTGGTTTTCAAAGCTTTCCAAATTTTGAAAGTGTGGATAAGAGGTGGTGGGCCTGCATCTACTGAATGCCTAGTTTGTCTGAACTTTACATACATTTGTTTATCCATTCAAGGAAGCACCTGTTGTGTGCTTTTTTATTCATTCATGTATTCGATAAACATTGATTATGGATTCCGAATAACCGCTTTTGAGATTGCTATAATGGCCATTCCAGCTTGTGCCTCTTCCAGCCCAGCGTTTCTCATGATGTACTCTGCATAGAAGTTAAATAAGCAGGGTGACAATATACAGCCTTGATGTACTCCTTTTCCTATTTGGAACCAGTCTGTTGTTCCATGTCCAGTTCTAACTGTTGCTTCCTAACCTGCATATGGGTTTCTCAAGAGGCAGGTCAGGTGGTCTGGTATTCCCATCTCTTTCAGCATTTTCTACAGTTTATTGTGATCCACACAGTCAAAGGCTTTGGCATAGTCAATAAAGCAGAAACAGATGTTTTTCTGGAACTCCCTTGCTTTTTCCATGATCCAGCAGATGTTGGCAATTTGATCCCTGGTTCCTCTGCCTTTTCTAAAACCAGCTTGAACATCTGGAAGTTCACGGTTCATATATTGTTGAAGCCTGGCTTGGAGAATTTTGAGCATTACTTCGCTAGCGTGTAAAGAAGCACACATTACTTTACTAGAGTGGAAGAAGCACAAGCTGGAATCAAGATTGCCAGGAGAAATATCAATAACCTCAGATATGCAAATGACACCATCCATAGGGCAGAAAGTGAAGAGGAACTAAAAAGCCTCTTGATGAAAGTGAAAATGGAGAGTGAAAAATTTGGCTTAAAGCTCAACATTCAGAAAACCAAGATCATGGCATCTGGTCCCATCACTTCATGGGAAATAGATGGGGAAACAGTGGAAACAGTGTCAGACTTTATTTTGGGGGGCTCCAAAATCACTGCAGATGGTGACTGCAGCCATGAAATTAAAAGACACCTACTCCTAAAGAAAAGTTATGACCAACCTAGATAGCATGTTGAAAAGCTGAGATATTACTTTGCCAACAAAGGTTGGTCTAGTCAAGGCGATGTTTTTTCCAGTGGTCATGTATGGATGTGAGAGTTGGACTGTGAAGAAAGCTGAGTGCCGAAGAATTGATGCTTTTGAACTGTGGTGTTGGAGAAGACTCTTGAGAGTCCCTTGGACTGCAAGGAGCTCCAACCAGTCCATTCTGAAGGAGATCAGCCCTGGAATTTCTTTGGAAGGAATGATGCTAAAGCTGAAACTCCAGTAGTTTGGCCACCTCATGCGAAGAGTTGACTCATTGGAAAAGACTCTGATGCTGGGAGGGATTGGGGGCAGGAGGAGAAGGGGACAACAGAGGATGAGATGGCTGGATGGCATCACTGACTCGATGGGCATCAGTCTAAGTGAACTCCGGGAGTTGGTGATGGACAGGGAGGCCTGGTGTGCTGCGGTTCATGGGGTCGAAAAGAGTCGGACACGACTGAGCGACTGAACTGAAGTGATAATGGCCATTCCCATTCAGTTGCTGCAACTGAGCTCTGCTATATGCTCTGCACTTCGGTTCACTCATTCATTCAACAACCGTTTACTGACTCTTCAGTACTTCCTTCAACCCAACAATAATCCAATGAGAGAGGCACCCATGACACCCCCATTTCACAGATGAGCAAACAGAGCATCATATGGGCTGTTGAATGTCAGCTCCACAAGGGCAGAGATGTGGGGGTCTCTTTTTCTCAAGGACGTAACTCCAGCGCCAGGAGCACTGCGTGTATATAGTAGGTACTCCTTAAATATACAGTAAATGGATGGGTGGATGGCTGCCTAAACGGAGCCCACAGAGGCTGAGAGGAGGGGTTCCGGTCTCACCGCAGCAGCTGTCTGGGCCCATTCTACCCCACCCTCCTGCCTGTGCAACACACCCTGACCTTTACCCACACCTGGGTCCCTGGGAATAGGACTGGTCCCCAGCACCCTGCCTGGCCCTTCACCGCCTCCCAGGGAACAGAGCCCAGGCTGTTCCCTTCGGCTANGGAAAACTCAGCAGTGGCCACAGGACTGGAAAAGGACAGTTTTCATTTCAATCCCAAAGAAAGGCAATGCCAAAGAATGCTCAAACTACCACACAATTGCACTCATCTCACATGCTAGTAAAGTAATGCTCAAAATTCTCCAAGCCAGGCTTCAGCAATACGTGAACTGTGAACTTCCTGATGTTCAAGCTGGTTTTAGAAAAGGCAGAGGAACCAGAGATCAAATTGCCAACATCCGCTGGATCATGGAAAGAGCAAGCGGGTCGCAGAAAAACATCTATTTCTGTTTTATTGACTATGCCAAAGCCTTTGACTGTATGGATCACAATAAACTGTGGAAAATTCTTCAAGAGATGGGAATACCAGACCACCTGACCTACCGCTTGAGAAATCTGTACGCAGGTCAGGAAGCAACAGTTAGAACTGGACATGGAACAACAGACTGGTTCCAAATAGGAAAAGGAGTATATCAAGGCTGTATATTGTCACCCTGCTTATTTAACTTCTATGCAGAGTACATCATGAGAAAGGCTGGACTGGAAGAAACACAAACCAGAATCACGATTGCTGGGAGAAACATCAATAATGTCAGATATGCAGATGACACCACCCTTATGGCAGGCAGAAAGTAAAGAGGAACTAAAAAGCCTCTTGATGAATGTGAAAGAAGAGAGCGAAAAAGTTGGCTTAAAGCTCAACATTCAGAAAACTAAGATCATGGCATCTGGTCCCATCATTTCATGGGAAATAGATGGGGAAACAGTGGAAACGTGTCTCACTTTATTTTGGGGGGCTCCAAAATCACGGCTGATGGTGATTGCGTCCATGAAATTAAAAGACACTTACTCCTTGGAAGAAAAGTTTTGGCCAACCTAGGTACCATATCGAAAAGCAGAGACATTACTTTGCCAACAAAGGTCCATCTAGTCAAGGTTATGGTTTTTCCAGTAGTCATGTATGGATGTGAAAGTTGGATTGTGAAGAAAGCTGAACACTGAAGAATTGATGCTTTTGAACTGTGGTGTTGGAGAAGACTCTTGGGAGTCCCTTGGACTGCAAGGAGCTCCAACCAGTCCATTCTGAAGGAGATCAGCCCTGGAATTTCTTTGGAAGGAATGATGCTAAAGCTGAAACTCCAATAACTTGGCCACCTCATGCTAAGAATTGACTCATTGTGGGAGGAATTGGGGGCAGGAGGAGTAGGGGATGACAGAGCATGAGATGGCTGGATGGCATCTCTGACTTGATGGACGTGAGTCTGAGTGACCTCTGGGAGTTGGGGATGGACAGGGAGACCTGGCATGCTGTGTATCATGAAGTCACAAAGAATCAGACACGACTGAGTGACTGAACTGAAGTGTACTGTTTTTAGATTTCCTTCTCATTTAGGCCATCACAGAGCATTGGGTAGAATCTTAGAAATTACTGTGTTACACAGTAATTTCTCATTAGTTATATATTTTATATATTGTTCTTATTGCTTAGTCACTAAGTTGTATTCAACTCTTTTGCCACCTCATGGACTGTAGCCTGCCAGGTTCCTCTGTCCATGGGATTTTCCAGGAAGGAATACTGGAATGGGTCACCATTTCTAGCTCCAGGGGATCTTCTCAATCAGAGACTGAACCCACATCTCCTGCATTTTATATATATATAGTGTGAAGTGAAGTGAAATTCGCTCAGTCATGTCCAACTCTGTAACCCCATGGGCTATACAGTCCATGGAATTATCTAGGCCAGAATACTGGAGTGGGTAGCCTTTTCTTTCTCCAGGGGATCTTCCCAACCCAGGGATCAAACCCAGGTCTTCTACATTGCAGGTGGATTCCTTACCTGTAGTTTATATGTGTCAATTCCAATCTCCAAATTTGTCACACACCAATCTCCAAAGTTGTCACACACCTCTTTCTCCCTTTGGTAACCGTAAGTTTGTTTTCTATACCTATGATTGTATTCAATTCAGTTCAGTTCAGTCGCTCAGTCATGTCCAACTCTTTGAGACCCTTATATTATAGCTTTGTAAATAAGTTAATCTGTACTACTTTGCTAGATTCCTCATATAAGAAATATTGAATAATATTTGTATTTCTCACTCACTTCACTCTATATGACAATCTCTAGATCCATCCATACTGCTTCAAATGTCCTTATTTCATTCTTTTCTTATGGCTGAGTGATAGTCCTTTGGATCATTGTACAGCATCTTCTTTATTCCTACAGTGATGGACATTTAGGTTAATTCCATGTCCTGCCTATTGTAAACAGTGTTAAAATGTAGACTGTGGTTTATGTATCTTTTCGAATTATGGTTTTCTCTGCATATATGTCTTAAGAGTAGGATTGCTGGGTCATAGGGTAGTTCTGTTTTCAGTTTTTTAAAGTACCTCCATGCTACTCTCCAACAGTTGCTTAACGAATTTACATTCCCATCAACAGTGTAGGAGAGTTCCCTTTTGTCCTTTCCCTTTCCAGCATTTATTTATATGGATTTTTTAAAATCATGGGTATTCTGATAGGTGTGGTTATTGATATTTCTCCTGGTAATCTTGATTCCAGATTGTGCTTCTTCCAGCCCAGCGTTGCTCATGATGTACTCCATATAAGTTAAATAAGCAGGGTGACAATATATAGCCTTGACGTACTCCTTTTCCTATTTAGAACAAGTCTCTTTTCCCATGTCCAGTTCTAACCGTTGCTTCCTGACCTGCATACAAATTTTAATTGTCCAGTTTCTTGTGATCCACACAGTCAAAGGCTTTGGCATAGTCAATGAAGCAGAAATAGATGTTTTTCTGGAATTCTCTTGCTTTTTCCATGATCCAGCGGATGTTGGCAATTTGATCTCTGGTTCCTCTGCCTTTTCTAAAACCAGTTTGAACATCAGAAATTTCACGGTTCACGTATTGCTGAAGCCTGGCTTGGAGAATTTTGAGCATTACTTTACCAGTGTGTAAAGTGAGATGGGTGCAATTGTGCGGTAGTTTGAACATTCTTTAGCATTGCCTTTTTTGAGATTGGAATGAAAACTGACCTTTTCCAGTCCTGTGACCACTGCTGAGTTTTCCAAATTTGCTGGCATATTGATTGAGTGCATCACTTTCACAGCATCATCTTTCAGGATTTGAAAGAGCTCAACTGGAATTCCATCACCTCCACTAGCTTTGTTCATAGTGATATTTTCTAAGGCCCACTTGACTTCACATTCCACGATGTCAGGCTCTAGGTGAGTGATCACACCACTGTGATTATCTTGATCATGAAGATCTTTTTTGTACAGTTCTTCTGTGTATTTTTGCCACGTCTTCTTAATATCTTCTGCTTATGTTAGGTCCATACCATTTCTGTCCTTTATTGAGCCCATCTTTGCATGAAATGTTCCCTCGGTATCTCTCATTTTCTTAAAGAGATCTCTAGTCTTTCCCATTCTGTTGTTTTCCTCTATTTCTTTGCATTGATCGCCAAGGAAGTCTTTCTTATCTCTCCTTGCTATTCTTTGGAACTCTGCATTCCAATGGGTATATCTTTCCTTTTCTCCTTTGCTTTATGCTTCTCTTCTTTAATGACACCAACCTTATGGCAGAAAGTGAAGAGGAACTCAAAAGCCTCTTAATGAAAGTGAAAGAGGAGAGTGAAAAAGTTGGCTTAAAGCTCAACTTTCAGAAAACGAAGATCATGGTATCTAGTCCCATCACTTCATGGGAAATAGATGGGTAAACAGTGGAAACAGTGTCAGACTTTTCAGTGCAGATGTTGATTGCATCCATGAAACTAAAAGATGCTTACTCCTTGGAAGAAAAGTTATGACCAACCTAGATAGCATATTCAAAAGCAGAGACATTACTTTGCCAACAAATGTCTATCTAGTCAAGGCTATGGTTTTTCCAGTAGTCATGTATCGATGTGAATTGGACTGTAAAGAAAGCTGAGCACCAAAGAATTGATGCTTTTGAACTGTACTGTTGGAGTAGACTCTTGAGAGTCCCTTGGATTGCAAGGAGATCCAACCAGTCCATTCTGAAGGAGATCAGCCCTGGGGTTTCTTTTGAACGAATGATGCTGAAGCTGAAACTCCAGTACTTTAGCCACCTCATGCATAGAGTTGACTCATTGGAAAAGACTTGAATGCTGGGAGGGATTGGGAGCAGGAGGAGAAGGGAACGATCGAGGATGCGATGGCTGGATGGCATCACTGACTCGATGGACGTGAGTCTGAGTGAACTCCAGGAGTTGGTGATGGACAGGGAGGTCTGGCATGCTGCAATTCATGGGGTCGCAAAGAGTCAGACATGACTGAGCGACTGAACTGAACTGAACTGAACTGATTCTGATAGGTGTAAGGTAGTAGCTCTTTGTAGTTGGATTTGCATTACTCTAATGAATGATGATGTTGATCATAATTTCATGTTTTTGGCCATTTGTATACCTTTTATGGAGAAACATGTATTTAGGTCTTCTGCCCATTTTTTTTAATTTTTTAAAAATATTGAGGTTCACAAGGTTTTTGTATATTTTGGAGATTAACCCCTTCTCAGTTGCTTTGTTTGCAAATGCTTTCCCCCATCTTGAGAGTTGTCTTTTCATTTTGCTCATGTTTCCTTTGTTGTACAAAAGCTTTTAATTTTAATTAGGCTATATTTATTTATTTTTGTTTCTGTTTTCATTATTCTAGGCAGTGGATCAAGAAAGATCTTGCTGTGATTTATGTCAAAGTGTGTTATGCCTGTTTGCTTCTAAGAGTTTTATAGTATGCAGCATTAAATTTAGATCTTTATTAGATTTTAATGTATTCCTGTGTATGGTGTTAGAGAGTGTTCTAATTTTATTCTTTTACGTGTAGCTGTCTAGTTCTCCCAACACCACTTATTGAAGACAGCCTCTGTCAATTATATATTCTTGCTTCCTTTGCAGTATATTAGATGGCCATAAGTGTGTGGGCTTATTTCTAGACTGCCTATCCTGTCCCACTGATCTGTATTTCTACTTTTGTACCACAGCTATGCTCTTTGGATTACTGTAGTTTGTAATCTGAAGTCAGGGAGCCTGAACGCTAAGATATTCAGTCCTTTCATTCACTCCTTTCTTAAGATGCTTTGACTATTGAGGGTCTTTTGTGCCTCCATACAAACCAGAAAATTTTTGTTCTAATTCTGTGGGAAAAAAAAAATGCCTTTAGTAATTTGATAGAGATTGCATTCAATCTGTAGATAGTTTTGGGTAGTACGGTCATTTTTACAACATTGATTCTTCCAATCCAAGAACATGGTCATCTTTGATTCCATTCATCGGTATCTTACAGCTTTCAGAGTATAGCTCTCTTGTCTCCTTCAGTTCAGTTGCTCAGTCATGTCCAACTCTGTGCAACCCCATGGACTGCAGCATCTGCCTGGTATTCCCATCTCTTTAAGAATTTTCCCCAGTTTGTTGTGATCTACATAGTCAAGGTTTTGGAATAATTAATAAAGAAAAGTAGACGTTTTCTGAAATTTTTTTTCTCATTAGGTGGGAATATTCCTAAGTATTTTATTCTTTTGTTTGCCATGGTAAATGGGATTCTTTCCATGATTTCTCTTTCTGATATTTTGTTGTTAGTGTACAGGAATGCAAGAGATTTCTGTGTATTAATTTTCTATCCTGCAACTTTACCAGCTTTATTAATGAACTCTAGCATTTTTCTGGTAGCATCTTTAGGATTTTCTGTGTATATATTTGTGTCACCTGCAAACAGTGAGAGTTTTACTTTTTCTACTTCTTTTACAATTTGGGTTACTATCTATGGCTAGGACTTCTGAAACTATATTGAATAAAAGTGGTGAAAGTGGACATGCTTGTCTTGTTCCTAATTTTAGAGGAAATGTTTTCAGCTTTTCACCATTATGATGTTAGGTGTAAGTTTATCATATATGGTCTTTATTATATTGAGGTATAGTCTCTCTATAACCATTTTCTGGAGGGTTTTTTTTTTAATCATAAATGGGTATTGAACTTAGTCAAAAGCTTTTTCTGCATCTATTGAGATGATCATGTGGTTTTTATTCTTCAACTTGTCAACTTATTACACTGATTGTTCATATATATTAAAGAATCCCTGCATCCCTGGTATAAATCTTACTTGAACATGCTATATGATCCTTTTAATGTGTTGTTGAATTTGATTTGCTAGTATTTTGTTGAGGGTTTTTGCATCTATGTTCATGAGAACTCTAACTCCTGTGGGAGAACGTCTGTGATACAATTTTTATTCTAGTCTGTGGGTTGCCCATCTGCCATCCATTGTGAAAGCACCCATCCTATCCTCTTGTTGCCGTTTCGTCTTTGCCTTTGGATGTAGAACATCTTTTTTGGTAGTTTCCAGTCTTTTTATTGATGGCTGTTCAGCAGCTGGTTGTGATTTTGTGTTTTCATGAGTGGAGGTAGGCTCAGGTTCCACTCTGCCATCTTGTCTGCCTTCGTCTCTTCTTTGGTACTCTCAGATTTTCTTTGCTAACCAACTTCTGCAGAAGAATGGGTGAACTGTTTAATGATCATTTTAAATGATCATTTAAAATGATTAATGAACATTTTAAATGATTAATGTTTAATGATTATTTTAAACTTTTAT
>SJYQ01000665.1:152852-164714 GCA_006410935.1 Redunca redunca
AAACTAAATTAGCAACAAAATAGGGCAAATTGGTTCATATCAGAAAGTATTAAAAATATCTAACATTATACTTACAAGAATGAAAACATTTCATTGTCACAAAAAAACAGCATTTTTTATTTGAAAGGGTTGCATTCTAGTAGGTAATTTATAAAATGAGTTATTTTCACAATTAATAGTATTTCCTTCCAAAGATACATCAGTATCTTCAATATTCTTTAAGTACTCTGATATTAAAAATCCTTATCTATTTGTTTGGCTACTATACTCACTTGAGGAATTGCTCATAGAATACCTATAGAGTACTTAGCTATCAATAAGAAAATCAGGCTGAGCCTCTGAATTTCCTTTCTGATATAAAATTGTCAAGTCAGCAGGAGTAAATTTATGTCAACTAGGATGTGCTTTTATGCTTCCTCAGGGAACAGAAATAAAGACATCAAGTGTTAGCTATTTAAGGTATGTGACAGAGAAGAATATTATTAGAGTTCCCTTTGACTCACTGAATGATTGCTTACAAAAAAAAAAAATCTGATATGTTTAGCTGCACAAAAAAATAGATGAATTAGTCACATAATCTTGTTTCTAATACTTCACACCCAAAGGTAAGACACCAGTAACATTTTAGTTAAATCAAATGTAAAAACTTCAATGGAAAACTCTGTACTTCAAGGAATATTAGTTATATTGGAGCAGATTAGATTTGCTAGTAAAAATAATAATACCTATTATAGCTAATAATTGAGTGCCTACTATCTGCAGGCATGATTATGTCTTACTATTACCTATTTAATCATTATCAAAAAAAAAAAGAAAGAAAGAAAGAAATCATCAAGGTAAAGGGAAGTCAGAATTTGTCCCAGGTTGCATAGCTTCAAACCTGAACATATTCACTCCAAAGCTGGGTCTGAAAATGGGAATCCTATATGCAAAGCTACAAAAACAGGATTATAAAACTTGGGTATAGAACAAGATGATTTTTTTTCCCTCAGTCATATGGATTTTATATAGGGGAGTTAAAAATATAGGGACATGAGTTTGGTTGAGCCAACATTATGGTGAACCAATTATGGATTCTGGAAAATAATAGGGACCATGGAAAGCTTTCCAGCAGAGGAACAGCAAAACCTAAATGGTGCCTTAAGGAGAGAGAAGATTAACATTTAATGTCAACTATTAAACAGCTGTTAAACTATAACTATTGAATCACATAAGATGTGGGAGTATTAAGTTTGCCTTAGAGAAACAGCATTACTCCATGGTTCCACTCACAGATTTATAATGAGTAATGAACCCAGTTTTGTCATTTGTTAGGTATCTCATGAATAATCTGGGACTGTATAAATTCCTTGGATGAACTGCTTGGGTAACCAACATATAATGTAAATTCAAACTAATAATAATATACTGATAACATTTTAAATTTTTTCTTAAAAAATTTAAATATCCTAAAAGTCCTATTGTTTTCCATTTCTATTATAACTAACCTAATTCAGGCTGCTACAACCTCATGCACCAAAACTGTGCATCAGTCTCCATAGTAGTATCTAAGTTTTGATTTACTATTTATCTCTGCAACTAAAAATCACACCATTCTCCTCAAAAATTTTCAGTGACTCTTAATAACTTAACAGTGTAATTTCAAACTTGTCAATCTGGCATTTAAGACTTCCAAAGTGTCCCTCAACTTGTTTATTTAGTTTATCTCTAATTACTATGTCATTGCTAGTTTATTCAATAAAGATGGTTATCTTGTTTTCACTCCACAGAAAGGGAAGAGGGATAACATTTGGGAATATACATGAGTTTGTTTGTCAGATATTTAACTCTTTGAACCACAGTTTGCCATTTTGTTAAACAGGTTTTTCATACCTAACTCAACAAGATATTATAAGGATTAAAATAAATTTACATAATCAAATGAAAATATACTAAAAAACATGAATTTTTCCATCAAACACTGCTGTGTTCCAGGCTCTGGACTAGGCACTGTAGCTGCAATGACAACATTCCAGAGGCCAATCTATTAAAAAAAAAGTAAGGACTGATGTTAGAATTTGAGATGATGTAATAACTGTACCCATTTTCCTCTCCTAAACTCAAAACCAATTCAGATATAAAGAGATCAATGTATTAATTTTGTTACTAATAAAACAAGCCCAAAGACGAGTCCAACCATCCTCTCTACCTATAGGAATATACATGAGATTACTATCCAATCTGAGGGATATTTTGCTTCTGGAAAGCAGACATATTTGTCCAGCAAAGCCGCCTTCCATTATTGTGTAATGGACTATCCAGTCCTAATGAGTATTACATGCAACCTAGGTATTAAAGCAGGGATATTTCACTATGTTATGTTTAAATTCCTAGCAGAATCCAATAAAAAATAGAGTAGTAGATATTCACTGTTGATCTAAGTATTAATCTAGTTAATTTAGCCTTGTCCTAATCTATCCTTTTCTCTCCAGGAAGGAGTTAACTCCCAAGAATTACTTTCCTCTTGCCTCAGTCAGTTCAGTTCAGTTGCTCAGTCCTGTCCGACTCTTTGCAACTCCATGGACTGCAGCACGTCAGGCCTCCCTGTCCATCATCAACTCCTAGAGTTTACTCAAGCACATGTCCACTGAGTCAGTGATGCCATCCAACCATCTCATCTTCTTGCCTATTTCCTTCCAAACAACTGTCTTTAAGTCCATAGGATAGTCTGTTTACTTCCTGATCTTTATCCTCTGATATGGGCATTAATATAATAATCTTATCATCTGCTTTATCATTTGGCCTCTTTTACACAGCTATTGAAATTTCTTGACATATACCAGAAAACATAGAAAATCATATCAACTGTATAAATTGCTCCAAAATGCAGTTTTACACTGCCCACTGCCCTGTCTTTCAAGTGTTTAGGCCAAAATTTATTTGCTAAATCTAAGTCCTTTCCCTAAGGACTTTCTACGTTATAAATTTCCCATTTCAGTCTCTGGCTATCATGGAAGCAATATGGTTTGGTATGTACTTTAAGTCCTCTATAATTGTGTGATAACTACGTGACTTGTCTTCCAAAGAGGGATCCTTCTAAGAGTAAGTAAGAAGGTAAGTAAGAAAGAGAGTACGACAAGAGAGTCCCAAACTGGGATACATGATTGCCCTCCCTAAAACTGACTGTAAGTCTCTCAAGTCCCATTTAGCTCCTATACAGACAAATTGCATATCGATATATCCATTTCAATCATTCTTATTGTGTACTATGCTATTTATAGTTCATTTGACAGCCTCCTAGACATCCCACCTATAAAGGAACTGCTGAACTATCTAATATTACCACACAGACATGTTTCTTTACATGATATTTAATTGAAATCTCTCCCAGTTTCCCAGGACTTAATGATTCTGCATGCACAAGAAATGGGTATGACATATCTTCAACATCTAATCATTTGTTTGTTGCACAAATCTATGATGATTTTAAAATCAACACAATTAGATCGCTAAAAAATATTAGACTAAGAGGACCTCACAAATCAATACCCACCATATTCAACTTTGCCAACAAAGGTCCATCTAGTCAAAGCTATGGTTTTTCCAGTAGTCATGTATAGATGTGAGAGTTGGACTATAAAGAAAGCTGAGTACTGAAGAACTGATGCATCCATGGGGCTGCAAGATTAGACACGACTGAGCAATTGAACTGAACTGATAAGGTAGACACCGCAGGCCTAGCAAAGTGCCAGCACCCTAGGTCTGGTCTGCTTTCTGTCTCATTGTGTGGACACTTCAACAATCTGGGTCCATTTATTACCTATGGGATATTTTGATACTTATTTCAGTACTACAGGATTCCTAGATGCTTGAATTGGTATATGCATAACTAAATATAAATATTTACACAGATTTTTCCACTGCATTGAGGGTCAGTGTCTCAACCCCCAAATTGTTCAACTGTCAGTTGTATACAGATAATTATATTCACAATATTTATATATTTAAAACATGGATTAGTCAGTTCAGTTCACTCCTGTCCGACTATCTGCGACCCCATGGACTGCAGTACACCAGGCATCCCTGTCCATCACCAACTCGCAGAGCTTGCTCAAACTCATGTCCATCGAGTCATTGATGCCATCCAATCATCTCATCCTCTGCTGTCCACTTCTCCTCCCATCTTTAATCTTTCCCACCATCAAGGTCTTTTCCAATGAGTCAGTACTTCGCATCAGGTGGCCAAAATATTGGAGTTTCAGTTTCAGCAGCAGTCTTTCCCAATGAATATTCAAGACTGATTCCCTTTAGAATGGACTGGTAGGATCTCTTGCAATCTAAGGGACTCTCAAGTGTCTTCTGCAACACCACAGTTCAAAAGCATAAATTCTTCAGTGCTCAGCTTTCTTTATAGTCTAACTCTCACATCCATACCTGACTACTGGAAAAACCATAGTTTTGACCAGATGGACTTTGTTGGCAAAGAAATAGCTCTGCTTTTTACTATGTTGTCTAGGTTGGTCATAACTTTTCTTCCAAGGAGCAAGCATCTGCTAATTCCTGGATGCAGTCACCATCTGCAGTGATTTTGGAGATCAAGAAAAGAAAGTGTCTCACTGTTTCCACTGTTTCCCCATCTATTTGCCATGAAGTGATAGGACCAGATTCCATGATCTTAGCTTTCTGAATGTTGAGTTTTAAGCCAAATTTTTCACTCTCCTCTTTCACTTTCATCATGAAGCTCTTTAGTTCTTCTTCCCTTTCTGCCAAAAGGGTGATGTCATCTGCGTATCTCAGGTTATTGATATTTCTCCCTGCAATCTTGATTACATCTGTGCTTCATCCAGCCTGGCATTTCACATGATGTACTCTGTGTATAAGTTAAATAAGCAGAGTGACAATATACATCCTTGATGTACTCCTTTTCCTACTTGGAATAAGTCTGTGTTCCATGTCCAGTTCTAAATATTGCTTCTTACCTGCATACGGATTTCTCAGAAGGCAGGTCAGGTGGTCTGGTATTCCCACCTCTTGAAGACTTTTCTACACTTTGTTGTGATCCACATAGTCAAAGGCTTTGGCATAGTCAATAAAGCAGAAGTAGATAATTTTCTGGAATTATCTTGCTTTTTCGATGACCCAGTAGATGTTGGCAATTTGATCTCTGGTTCCTCTGCCTTTTCAAAATCCAGCTTGAACATTGGAAGTTCACAGTTCATGTACTGTTGAAGCCTGGCTTGGAAGATTTTGAGCATTACTTTACTAGCTTGTGAGATGAGTGCAATTGTGTGGTAGTTTGAACATTCTTTAGTGCTGCAGCACGTTAGCAGCAGCATCTTTAAGGTTTGAAATAGCTCATCTGGAATTCAATCACCTCCACTAGCTTTGTTCATAGCGATGCTTCCTAAGGCCCACTTGACTTCACATTCCAGGATGTCTGTCTCTAGATAAGTGATCACATAATCGTGGATATCTGAGTCAAGACCTTTTTTTGTATATTTTTTCTGTGTATTCTTGCCACCTCTTCTTAATATCTTCTGCTTCTGTTAGGTCCAGACCATTTCTGTCCTTTATTGAGCCCATCTTTGCATGAAATGTTCCCTTAGTATCTCTAATTTTCTTGAAGAGATCTCTAGTCTTTCCCATTCTGTTGTTTTCTTCTATTTCTTTGCGTTGATCACTGAGGAAGGCTTTCTTATCTCTCTTTGCTGTTCTTTGGAACTCTGCATTCAGATGCTTATATCTTCCTTTTTCTCCTTTGCTTTTAGCTTCTCTTCTTTTCTCAGCTATTTGTAAGGCCGCCTCAGACAACCATTTTGACTTTTTTTGCATTTCTTTTCCATGGACATTGTCTTGATCACTGCCTTCCATACAATACCATGAACCTCTGTCCATAGTTCTTCAGGAACTCTATCAGATCTAATCCCTTGAATCTATTTCTCACTTCCACTGTATAATTGTAAGGGATTTGATTTAGGTCAAACCTGAATGGTCTGGTGGTTTTCCCTACTTTCTTCAATTTAAGACTAAATTTGGCAATAAGGAGTTCATGATCTGAGCCACAGTCAGCTCCCCATATTGTTTTTGCTGACTGTACAGAGCTTGTCAATATTTGGCTGCAAAGAATATAATCAATATGATTTCAGTATTGACCATCTGGTGATGTCCATGTGCAGAGTCTTCTCTTGTTGTTGGAAGAGGGTGTTTGCTGTGACCAGTGCATTCTCTTGGCAAAACACTGTTAGCATTTGCCCTGCTTCATTCTGTACTCCAAGGCCAAATTTGCCTGTTATTCCAGGTATCACTCGACTTCCTACTTTTGCATACTAGTCCCCTATAATGAAAAGGACATTTTGGGGAGGTGTTAGTTCTAGAAGATCTTGTAGGTATTCATAGAACCATTCATCTTTAGCTTCTTCAGTATTACTAATTGGGGCATAGACTTGGATTATTGTGATATTGAATGGTTTGCCTTGTAAACAAACAGAGATCATTCTGTTGTTTTGAGATTCCATCCAAGTAATGGCACCCCACTCCAGTACTCTTTCCTGGAAAATCCCAGGGATGGAGGAGCCCGGTAGGCTGCAGTCCATTGGGTCACCAAGATCGGATATGGCTGAGCGACTTCACTTTCACTTTTCACTTTCATGCATTGGAGAAGGAAATGGCAACCCACTCCAGTGTTTTGCCTGGAGAATCCCAGGGACGGGGGAGCATGGTGGGCTGCCATCTATGGGGTCACATAGAGTCGCACACTACTGAAGTGACTTAGCAGTAGCAACTGCATTTCAGACACATTTGTTGACTATGATGGCTACTCCATTTCTTCTAAGAGACTCTTGCCCACAGTAGTAGATATAGTGGTCATCTGAGTAGTAGATATAGTGGTCATCTGAGTTAAATTCCAGTCCTTTTTAGTGCACTGATTCTTACAATTTTGACGTTCACTCTTGCCATCTCCTGTTTGACCACTTTCAATTTGCCTTGATTTATGGACCTATCATTCCAGGCTCCTATGCAGTATTTCTCTTTACAGCATCAGACTTTACTTCCATCACCAGTCACATCCACAGTTGAGTGTGTTTTTTTCTTTGGCTCCATCTCCTCATTCTTTCTGGAGCAATTTCTCCACTAATCTCCAGAAGCCATTGGACACCTACTGTCCTGGAGAATTCATCTTTCAGTGTCCTATCTTTTTGTCTTTTCATACTGTTTTTGTTTTTCTCAAGGCAAGAATATTGAAGTAGTTTGCCATCCCTTCTCCAGTGGACCACTTTTTTTCAGAACTCTCCACCATGTCCTGTCCATCTTGGGTGGCCCTACACAGCATGGCTCACAGCTTCATTGATTTAGATAAGACTGTGGTCCATGTAGTCAGTTTGGTTAGTTTTCTATGAATGTGGTTTGCATTTTGTCTGCCCTCTAATGGAGAAGGATAAGAGGCTTATGGAAGCTTCCTGAAGGGAGAGACTGATTGAAGGGAAACTGAGTCTTGTTTTAACGGGCACAGCCATGCTCAGTAAATCTTTAATCCAATTTTCTGTTGATGGATGGGGCTGTGTTCCCTCCCTGTTTGACTTGAGGCCAAATTATGGTAGAGGTAATGATTTTAGTGGCGACCTCCTTCACAAGCCTCATGCTGCACTCAGTGCTCCTTACCCTGCAGCAGGCCATGCACGCCTTTGCCAGAGACTCCTGGACACTCATGGGCAAGTTTGGGCCAGTCTCTCATTGGGTCACTGCTTCTTTCTCCTGGGTCCCAGTGCACACAGGTTTTGTTTGTTCCCTCCAAGAGACCGTTTCTCCAGTCCTGTATAAGTTCTGGTGGCTCTATGGTGAGGTTAATGGTGACCTCCTCCAAGTGGGCTTATGCCATACCCAGAGGCACCCAGAGCCTCTGCCTTTATGGCAGGCCACTTCTGGCCCATACCTCCACAGGAAACACACAAACACAGTTCTGGCTCAGCCTCTGTAGGGTCTCTGGGTCCTGGTTCACACAAGCTTTGTTTGAGCCCTCTGAGCATCTCTGGTGGGTATGGGCTTTCTTTCTAAAAGTGATTTTGCCCCTCATACTGTCTTTCTGGGGCTTCTCCTTTGCCCCTGGATGTGTGGTATCTTTTTTTGGTGGGATCCAACATTCTCCTGTCAGTGGTTGTTCAGCAGTGAGTTGTAATTTTTGAGTTCTTGCAGGAGAAGATGAGCACACATCCTTCTACTGTACCATCTTGTAGTCCATCATTTATTCCCCAAATAGTGCTCTGACCTCATCCAAGCATTCATGACCATCTTCAGTTTCCCAAGGCCTCTGAATTCCATCATTTTTATCCCTCTTCCCTTGGAAGGTGTGCTCATCTTTTGGGTTCCTCTGATCTGTATCCCCACTCTCTACTTAGAAACTTGGCCATGCTTGTATTTTTAATTTCTACTCAAAAGTGAAAGTGTTAGTCATTTAATTGTGTCTGACTCTTTGAGACCAGATGGACTATAGCCTGCCAGGCTCCTCTATCCATGGGATTCTCCAGGCAAGTGGGTAGCCATTCCATTCTCCAGGGAATTTTCCCAACCCAGGGATCAAATTCATTGTAGGCAGATTCTTTATCATCTGAGCCACCAGGGAAGCCATAATTTCTATTTCTCAACCCATAAATATTATTTCAACATATGTTTCCAAATGTAAACATATAGAGTTGGTAACAGAAGGCAATGGCACCCCACTCCAGTACTCTTGCCTGGAAAATCCCATGGACAGAGGGCCAGGTGAGCTGCAGTCCATGGGGTCACTAAGAGTTGGACACGACTAAGGGACTTCACTTTCACTTTTCACTTTCAGGCATTGGAGAAGGAAATGGAAACCCATTCCAGTGTTCTTGCGTGGAGAATCCCAGGGAAGGGGGATCCTGGTGGGCTGCCATCTATGGGGTTGCACACAGTCAGACATGACTGAAGAGACTTAGCAGCAGCAGCAGCAGCAGAGTTGGTAAAAGTAAGCAATTTAAAATGAGTTCTGCAGAATGGGAGAAAATAATAGCAAATGAAGCAACTGACAAAGAATTAATCTCAAAAATATACAAGCAACTCCTGCAGCTCAATTCCAGAAAAATAAAGGACCCAGTCAAAAAAATAGGTCAAAGAACTAAACAGACATTTCTCCAAAGAAGACATACAGATGGCTAACAAACACCTGAAAAGATGCTCAACATCACTCATTATCAGAGAAATGCAAATCAAAACCACAATGAGGTACCATTTCACACCAGTCAGAATCGCTGCCATCCAAAAGTCTACAAGCAATAAATGCTGGAGAGGGTGTGGAGAAAAGGGAACCTTCTTACCCTGTTGGTGGGAATGCAAACTAGTACAGCCACTATGGAGAACAGTGTGGAGATTCCTTAAAAAACTGGAAATAGAACTGCCATATGACCCAGCAATCCCACTGCTGGGCATACACACCAAGGAAATGAGAATTGAAAGAGACACATGTACCCCAATGTTCATTGCAGCACTGTTTATAATAGCCAGGTCATGGAAGCAACCTTGATGTCCATCAGCAGACAAATGGATAAGAAAGCTGTGGTACATATACACAATGGAGCATTACTCAGCCATTAAAAAGAATACATTTGAATCAGTTCTAATGAGGTGGATGAAACTGGAGCCTATTATATAGAGTGAAGTAAGCCAGAAACAAAAACACCAATACAGTATACTAACACATATATATATATATATGCAATTTAGAAAGATGGTAACGCTAACCCTGTATGTGAGACAGCAAAAGAGACACAGATGTATAGAGCAGTCTTTGGACTCTGTGGGAGAGGGAGAGGGTGGAATGATTTGGGAGAATGGCATTGAAACATCTATCATATCATATATGAAATGAATCGCCAGTCTAGGTTTGATGCATGATACAGGATGCTCGGGGCTGGTGCAGTGGGATGACCCAGAGGGATGGTACAGGGAGGGAGGTGGGAGGGAGGTTCAGGATGGGGAACACGTGTACACCCATGGCAGATTCATGTTGATGTATGGCAAAACCAGTACAATATCATTAAGTCATTAGTCTCCAATTAAAATAAATAAATGTATATTTTTAAAAATTTTTTTAAAATAAAATGAGTTCTGCATTACCTGAGAGTATTCATTTTGAGCAACATTGGAAGACAGTTTCACTTCGGTTAACTACTTAAGCATCAACAAGAAATGCACATCATATATAAAATGTGAACACAGCTCCCCAGTGCATCCCCATGTCCTTATAGAAATATGCCAAAGCCTAACAGTAAGTCATCTGACTCTGAGTAAACAGCCAGATCAAAAGTATGAAGAACACAGTCACAACTTCTTACACCATTACACTAGGTGATTGCATCTAAGTTCTTTGTTTTACTTCTAATGCTTTATGAGGTCAACACCTGGTCTGGCCATGAACTACCACTCATTGTTGAAAAACAACCTACCTCTCCTAGATAATTACTTCATCTAGAGGATATTCCCTCATTCCAAAATCTAGCCCAGGATTTATTTCTACTAATGGGGGCCTTGCCCATTTCCCCTTTAGTTTTACATCATGCATTCATAACCTGTCTTAGATTTCTATACTTTTTATATTTTTATTACAGTATAGTTGCTTTACAATGTTGTATTAATTTATGTGGAATAGAGAAGTGAAATCAGCCTCACATATACATATATCCCTACTTTACTGGATTTCTTTCGAATTTAGGTCACGACAGAGCAATGACTGAGGTTTCCTGAGCTATTCTGTGGGTTCTCACTAGTTACCTACATTATATATAATATTAATAGAGCATACATATCAGTCCCAGTTCATTCCAACTCCTGCCTTTCCCACTTGGTGTCCACAAATTTCTTCTCTACATCTGTGTCTCTATTTCTGTTTTGCAAATAACATAATCTCTATCATATATATACCATACATCAGTCAGTTCAGTCACTGGTTGGGTTCGACTCTTTGCAACCCATGAATTGCAGCACGCCAGGCCTCCCTGTCCATCACCAACTCCCGGAATTCACAAAGACTCACATCCATCGAGTCAGTGATGCCATCCAGCCATCTCATCCTCTGTCGTCCCCTTCTCCTTCTGCCCCCAATCCCTCCCAGCATCAGTCTTTTCCAATGACTCAACTCTTTGCATAAGGTGGCCAAAGTACTGGAGTTTCAGCTTTAGCATCATTCCTTCCAAAGAACATCCAGGGCTAAAGTCCTTCAGAATGGACAGGTTGAATCTCCTTGCAGTCCAAGGGACTCTCAAGAGTCTTCTCCAATACCACAATTTAAAAGCATTAATTCTTCAGCACTCAGCTTTCTTTATAGTCCAACTCTCACATCCATACATGACTACTGGAAAAACCATAGCCTTGACTACACAGACCTTTGTTGGCAAAGTAATGTCTCTGCTTTTCAATATGCTCTCTAGGTTGGTCACAACTTTTCTTCCAGGATTAAGCATCTTTTAATTTCATGGCTGCATTCACCATCTGCAGTGATTTTGGAGCCCAAAAAAATGAAGTCTGACCCTGTTTCCACTGTTTCCCCATCTATTTCCCATTAAGTGATGGGACAAGATGCCATGATCTTATTTTTCTGAATGTTGAGCTTTAAGCCAACTTTTCGCTCTCCACTTTCACTTCCATCTAGAGGCTTTATAGTTCCTCTTCACATTTTGCAATAAGGGTGGTGTCATCTGCATATCTGAGGTCATTGATATTTCTTCTGGCAATCTTGATTCCAGCTTGTGCTTCTTCCAGCCCAGCATTTCTCATGATGTACTCTGATAAGAACTTAAATAAGCAGGGTGACAATATACAGCCTTGACGTACTCCTTTTCCTATTTGAAACCAGTCTGTTGTTCCATGTCC
>SJYQ01000665.1:193049-215681 GCA_006410935.1 Redunca redunca
CCATGGACACATACAACTGTTTACAGTCAAAAATAATAAGAACTCACAGGGAAAATGGTTTAGGGAGTGTGATATTTCAGTTATTTTTCAATTAATATTAATGGATTTTGTTTGAGTAAGTCACATAATTATTAATATTAAGCATGTTCATTGTTTCCAACTCAAAATCACCTTATGATTTTAAAAGAATTATCAAACCTTTTCCTGAATTAGTTAAATTTTGACATCAGCAGTAAATAAGACCATGGCAGCCAAAATGGATTGAGATTACCTGCTTATTTTTACAGGCAGAACCAGATTCCATTTCTGGGATAATGTGGTCTTTAAATTCAGACACTGGAATTATTTAAGAACCAAATTTGTTCAATAAAATATTATAGGCAAGTGTACATTTTTACCTTCTGTCAAGAAGCTCTTTATCTATTTGTATGATGAAAACAGTGATAACACATTATAAGTAGAGACCTATCATTTTCCATTGTTTTTGAGCCTAATGCTTTAGGCTAACTTGCAGGCAAAGAGAGAAAGCCAGAAGACAAGCAAAGACCAAGGAGAGAGATATATTAACATAATCACAGTGACTGAAATTGAAAACCAGTAAACACTCCAGGAGAGGAAACTCAAAATAACAACTCACTTCTAACTACAGCTATTTTCTTATTAAAAGTTCAGTTTGAACAATATGGAACACGCTCTGTCTAAAATAAAACAGGATGTGATGAACTTGATTCTCAGACCAACACAAGTTCTATTATCAACTCTGACTATATTATGTCAGACAGATTATTAAATATGAAAGAGTTTCAGTTCCCTTCATCTGACCAATAAAAATAAAGTTGCCTGAAGCATATAGGGGAAGATTAATATGAAAGTATTTAGCCTAAATCTGGCAGCAACATGGTATTTCACAACTGTAACTTTTTTTCATTAGTCAATCCTGGCTTAAATATAGGATCTTGGGCATACTTTCATTCATTACACCCGCTGTGTCAACTTCTTTCATGGTAAATACCAACTAAATAGTAAAAATTTCCCAAAATCAGATGTATAAAATACAACTTTATTTTTGGCTACAATTATTGTTACTGAGATCCCCATTCTATGGATATCAAAAATGTTTAATTCTACCAATTCATGGAAATTAAATTACTTCTGTTTTAAAAGTCTCAGAATTTCACCTCTCACACAGGCCACCACCAGCATTAGAAGTGAGGCATCTGGTCCTTGTGCCACTTCCTGGCTCCTCCGATTCACGTGGAAATGTAGTTCACACTCATCTGGCCCTCACAGTTCATATCTGTTTTCATTGTCAGAACCATATAATCCGTATCCTCTTTGTCCTAAACATAAGTCTTCTTCTGGTACCTTGATCCTGCTAAAAATTCTGAACATTTGCTAGGGACTGGTTACTCAGAAATGTTGGTTATCTTCCCACACTATTCAGGGAGTTCATGATTTTGTGTAGTTGACCTCATACTGATTTAAAACCCCTTTAATCACTGCTAGTCGAATCCTGGGTGCCAACTGAACATTGGGTTTTCCCATAAGACTTGCAGAATTCTACATTATACTGTGAGAAGCCAAGCAGCCAGTCTTTTCTTCTCATATCTGGGGATTTATTTCATCTAGTCTACTCTTTAGGGCTTGGTTAAAAAACATCAAGGGATGGGCACTACCCAGTAGAGCACTGTTTCTAAATCTAGCTACATTTCTTTGAGATCTCTCTTCCCAAAAGCTAATCAGTCTAAACCTCCCTTTCTTACTCTAAGATATGAATTCTTGGCTCCAATTCCAGCAGGCGCTATTCAGTTCAGTTCAGTCACTTAGTCATGTCCAACTCTTTGTGACCCCATGAATCGCAGCACGCCAGGCCTCACTGTCCATCACCAACTCCCAGAGTTCACTCAGACTCGCATCCATTGAGTCAGTGATGCCATCCAGCCATCTCATCCTCTGCCGTCCCCTTCTCCTACTGCCCCCAATCCCTCCTAGCATCAAGGTCTTTTCCAATGAGTCAACTCTTTGCATAAGGTGGCCAAAGTACTGGAGTTTCAGCTTTAGCATCATTCCTTCCAAAGAAATCCCAGGGCTGATCTCCCTCAGAATGGACTGGTTGGATCTCCTTGCAATCCAAGGGACTCTCAAGAGTCTTCTCCAACACCACAGTTCAAAAGCATCAATTCTTTGGCACTCAGCCTTCTCCAACTCTCACATCCATACATGACTACTGGAAAAACCATAGTCTTGACTACACGGACCTTAGTCGGCAAAGTAATGTTTCTGCTTTTGAATATACTATCTAGGTTGCTCATCACTTTTCTTCCAAGGAGTAAGCGTCTTTCAATTTCATGGCTGCAGTCACCATCTGCAGTGATTTTGGAGCCCAAAAAAATAAAGTCTGACACTATTTCCACTGTTTCCCCATCTATTCCCCATGGAATGATGGGACCGGATGCCACGATCTCTGTTTTCTGAATGTTGAGCTTTAAGCCAACTTTTTCACTCTCCTCTTTCACTTTCATCAAGAGCCTTTTTAGTTCCTACTCACTTTCTGCCATAAGGGTGGTGTCATCTGTATATCTGAGGTTATTGACATTTCTCCCTGCAGTCTTGATTCCAGCTTGTGTTTCTTCCAGTCCAGCATCTCATGATGTACTCTGCATATAAGTTAAATAAGCAGGGTGACAATATACAGCCTTGATGTACTCCTTTTCCTATTTGGAACCAGTCTGTTGTTCCATGTCCAGTTCTAACTGTTGCTTCCTGGCCTGCATACAGATTTCTCAAGAGGCAGGTCAGGTGGTC
This sequence comes from Redunca redunca, assembly GCA_006410935.1. Classification (NCBI taxonomy): domain Eukaryota; kingdom Metazoa; phylum Chordata; class Mammalia; order Artiodactyla; family Bovidae; genus Redunca; species Redunca redunca. The sequence continues at coordinate 195,855 of SJYQ01000665.1, forward strand.
TGGTATTCCCAGCTCTTTCAGATTTTTCCACAGTTTATTGTGATCCACACAGTCAAAGGCTTTGGCATAGTCAATAAAGCAGAAATAGATGTTTTTCTGGAACTCTCTTGCTTTTTCCATGATCCAGCGGATTTTGGCAATTTGATCTCTGGTTCCTCTGCCTTTTCTAAAACCAGCTTGAACATCTGAAAGTTCACGGTTCATGTACTGCTGAAACCTGGATTGGAAAATTTTGAGCATTACTTTACTAGCATGTGAGATGGGTGCAATTGTGTGGTAGTTTGAGCATTCTTTGGCATTGCCTTTCTTTGGGATTGGAATGAAAACTGACCTTTTCCAGTCCTGTGACCACTGCTGAGTTTTCCAAATTTGTTGGCATATTGATTGCAGCACTTGTACAGCATCATCTTTCAGGATTTGAAATATCTCCACTGGAATTCCATCACCTCCACTAGCTTTGTTCGCAGTGATGCTTTCTAAGGCCCACTTGACTTCACATTCCAGGATGTCTGGCTCTAGATGAGTGATCACACCATCGTGATTATTTCTTCATATTTAAATGGAGCTTCCAGCAGTGAAAGAAAAAGACACAAATTTCTTACAATTAAAAGTCCAGTCTTTTTAAAACATCATCTCCACCACAGGTTTATAGACACTCAGGCAATCAAGAATTTGACCCCTTGATTGTTTTCCTTCTTTTTTTATTATTATCATCTCTGCCTTGAAGATACAGTTTATAGAAACCCTTCCTACTCCCTCAGAGGCTGAGCCCATGAGAAAATAATGGAAAAATATGGTTTCAAAATCAAAACTTTGCTCATGGCACTCGCCAATCCCAAAGATAGTTAGACTATACTCCAGAGCCTAGTGTTCAATAGGGCACTCACATGTGGCTTTCTGCCTCTGTAGTTGTTGACATGGTTCCTTCAAGTTCTTCCCTCCAAGTTTGTATATTCAAATCTATGCTATCCTGCGGGGGTCCAGCCCCCGCTGGGCCAGAGATTCCCTCGAGATGAGCGGCGTCGGCGAAAGAGATAGAGAGATAAGATAAGAAGAGATAAGAATGATGGACACTTGACACAGAGTCAGGATGCAGAAATAGCCAAGTGCCACTTTATTCAGACATAGATCAGNGAAATAGTGAAGATGGTCTCTTCTTCACTAGAAATTGTTATAGAGTCATATCTGTACCACTGTCATGAAATAGAAAAATTCTCATTCATATATTGGAATATTTCTGTTATATATTTTATTAGTGATACTTTAAGTCCCCAAAATGTATTTCTTCTGAGTCCTATATTTATCACTAGCTGTGATGGTATCTGAATGAGATATTACATCAGTTTTATTCATAAATTGATCAAACCATTTAGCTTTCTCTAGGGTTTATTAAAATATACAACATGTATTCTAATATTAAAATACTTAATTACATGTTAGTTTCCTAGGGCTGCTGTTGCAGAGTACCACAAACTGGATAACTTAAAAGAACAGAAACTTATGTTCTCAACAGATCTGGAGACAAGAAGGGCAAAATCAAAGTGTTGGCAAGGCCATACTTCCTCTGAAATCTGTAAGGGAGAAATCCTTCCTTATCTCTTACTTTCTATTGGTGGCCATTAATCCATAGTGTGGCTGGGCTTGCAACTGCATTACTTTAGTCTCTGCCTTTGTTGTCACATGGCTTCCTCTTTGTCTGTTTCTGTCCTGATGTGGCTGTCTGTCCTCCTTTTTGTGTGTATCTTTGTCTAAAATTCTCTCTTCTTATAAGGATACTGGTCAACTGAATCAGGGCCTACCCTAATGACCTCGGGGCTTCCCAGGTGGTGCTCCAAGTAAAGAACCTGTCTGCCAACTCAGGCGATGTGAGTTAGACTCCTGGATCAGGAAGATCCCCTGGAAGAGGGCATGGCAACCCACTAAAGGATTCTTGCCTAGAGAATCTCATGGACAGAGGAGACTGAGAGGTTACAGACCACAGGGTAACACAGAGTTAGAAATGGCTGAAGTGACTTAGAAGGCATGCATTAATGGCCTGATCTTAATTTGATTATCTCTGCAAAGACCCTATCATAAATACATTCACATTACAAAAGAACTGTGGATTTGGACTTCAACATACCTTTTGGGAAGATACAATTCAACCCATAATAATAGTTTGTAATGATTGACAAATAGTAAAATACTTAAAACGGGACTTGTCTTCAGCTCACATGGTAAAGAATCTGCCTGAAATGTAGGAGACCTGGGTGGGAAGCCAAGAGCTACCTGGAGTAACAGGCAAGTTTGGCCTTGGAGTCAAAACGAAGCAGGGCAAAGGCTAACAGAGTTTTGCAGCACTCAATATGCCAGCAAATTTGGAAAACTCAGCAGTGGCCACAGGACTGGAAAAGGTCAGTTTTCATTCCAATCCCAAAGTAAGGTAATGCCAAAGAATGTTCAAACTACCACACAATTGCCCTGATTTCACACGCTAGCAAAATAATGCTCAAAATTCTCCAAGGTAGGCTTCAGGTGAAGTTGCTCAGTCGTGTCCAACTCTTTGTGACCCCATGGACTGTAGCCTACCAGGCTCCTCCGTCCATGGGATTCTCCAGGCAAGAATACTGGAGTGGGTTGCCATTTCCTTCTCCAGGGGATCTTCACAACCCATGGATCGAACCCAGGTCTCCCACATTGGAGGCAGACGCTTTAACCTCTGAGACACCAGGGAAGCCCATAAGGTAGGCCTCAACAGGATATGAATCAAGAACTTCCAGATGTTCAAGCTGGATTTAGAAAAGGCAGAGGAACCAGAGATGAAAATGCCAAAATCTGTAGAATCATAGAAAAAGCAAGAGAGTTCCAGAAAAAATCTACTTCTGCTTCATTGACTACAGTAAAGCCTTTGTATGGATCAAAACAAACTGTGGAAAATTCTTAAAGAGATGGGAATGCCAGAGTACCTGACCTGTCTTCTGAGAAACCTATATGCAGGTCAAGAAGAAACAGTTAAAACGGGACATGGAACAACAGACTGGTTCAAAATGGGGAAATGAGTACGTCAAGGATGTATATTGTCACCCTGCTTATTTTAGATGCAGAATACATTGTGTGAAATGTAGGGCTGGATGAAGCACAGCTGGAATCAAGATTGCAAGGAGAAGTATCAATAACCTCAGATATGCAAATGACATAGTCTTTATGGCAGAAAGCAAAGAGGAATTTTAGAGAGTGAAGAGTGTCTTGATGAAAGTGAAAGAGGAGAATGAAAAAGCTGACTTAAAACTCAATATTAAAAAAACAAAGATCATGACATCTGGTTCCATCACTTCATGGCAAATAGATGGGAAACAATGGAAACAGAGAAACTTTATTTTCTTGGATTCCAAAATCATAGCAGATGGTGACTGTAGCCATGAAATTGAAAGATGCGTGCTCATTGGAAGAAAAGCTATGGCCAACCTAGATAGCATATTATAAAGCAGAGACATTACTTTGCCAACAAAGGTGCATTTAGTCAAAGCTATGAATTTTCTGCCAAGAGAATGCACTGGTCATAGCAAATACCCTCTTCCAACAACACAAGAGAAGACTCTACACATGGGCATCACCAGATGGTCAACAAAATCAGACTGATTATTCTTTGTAGCCAAAGATGGAGAAGCTCTATACAGTCAGCAAAAGCAAGACCAGGAGCTGACTGTGGCTCAGATCATGAACTCCTTATTGCCAATTTCAGACTTAAATTGAAGAAAGTGGGGGAAACCACTAGACCATTCAGTTATAACCTAAATCAAGTCTCTTACACTGATACAGAGGAAGTGAGAAATAGATTTAAGAGACTAGATCTGATAGAGTGCCTGATGAACTATGGACGGAGGTTCATGACACTGTACAGGAGACAGGGATCAAGACCATCATCATGAAAAAGAAATGCAAAAAGGCAAAATGGCTCTCTGGGGAGGCCTTACAAATAGCTGTGAAAAGAAGAGGAGTGAAATGCAAAGGAGAAAAAATATATGCATCTGAATTCAGAGTTCCAAAGAATAGCAAGCAGACATAAGAAAGCCTTCCTTAGTGACCAGTGCAAAGAAATAGAGGGAAAGAATAGAATGGGAAAAGCTAGAGTTCTCTTCAAGAAAATTAGAGATACCATGGGAATATTTGATGCAAAGATAGGCTTAGTAAAGGACAAGAATGGTATGGACCTAACAGAAGTGGAAGATATTAACAAGAGGTGGCAAGAATACACAGAACTGTACAAAAAAAGATCTTCATGATCCAGATAATCAGGATGGTGTGATCACTCACCTAGAGCCAGACATGCTGGAATGTGAAGTCAAGGGTTCCTTAGGTAGCATTGCTAAGAACAAAGCTAGTGGAGGTGATGGAATTCCAGTGGAGATATTTCAAATCCTAAAAGATGATACTGTGAAAGTGCTGCATTCAATATGCCAGAAAATTTGGAATATTCAGCAGTGGCCACAGGACTGGAAAATGTCGGTTTTCATTCCAATCCCTAGGAAAGGCAATGCCAAAGAATGCTCAAACAACCATAAAATTGCACTCATCTCACATGCTAGTAAAGTAATGCTCAAAATTCTCCAAGCCAGACTTCAGCAATACGTGAACCGTGAACTTTCAGATGTTCAAGCTGGTTTTAGAAAAGGCAGAGGAACCAGAGATGAAATTGCCAAAATCTGCTGGATCATGGAAAAAGCAAGAGAGTTCCAGAAAAACATCTATTTCTGCTTTATTGACTATGCCAAAGCCTTTGACTGTGTGGATCACAATAAATTGTGGAGAATTCTTCAAGAGATGGGAATATCAGACCACCTAACCTGCCTCTTGAGAAATCGGTATGGAGGTCAGGAAGCAACAGTTAGAGCTGGACATGGAACAACAGACTGGTTCCAAGTAGGAAAAGGAATACATCAAGGCTGTATATTGTCACCATTCCTATTTAACTTATACGCAGAGTACATCATGAGAAATATTGGGCTGGGTGAAGCAGTAGCTGGAATCAAGATTGCCGGGAGAAATATCAATAACCTCAGATATGCAGATGACACCACCCTTATGGCAGAAAGTGAAGAACTAAGGAGCCTCTTTATGAAAGTGAAAAAGGAGAATGAAAAAGTTGGCTTAAAGCTCAACATTCAGAAAACAATGATCATAGCATGAGCTCCCATTACTTCATGTCAGAGATGGAGAAATAGTGGAAACAGTGGCAGACTATTATTTTTGGCCCCAAATCACTGCAGATGATGACTGCAGCCATGAAATAAAAAGGCGTTTATTCCTTGGAAGGAAAGTTATGACCAACCTAGATAGCATAGTAAAAAGCAGAGACATTACTTTGCCAACAAAGATCCATCTAGTCAAGGCTATGGTTTTTCCAGTAGTCATGTATGGATATGAGAGCTGGACTATAAAGATAGCTGAGCACCAAAGAATTGACATTTTTTAACTGTGGTGTTGGAGAAGACTCTTGAGAGTCTCTTGGACTGCAAGGAGATCCAGCCAGTCCATCCTAAAGGAAATCAGTCCTGAATGTTCTTTGGAAGGACTGATGTTGAAGCAGAAACTCCAAAACATTGGCCACCTGTCACGAAGAGCTGACTCATTAGAAAAGACCCTGATGTTGGGAAAGATTAAAGGCAGGAGAAGAAGGGAACAACAGAAGATGAGATGGTTGGATGGCATCAATGACTCAGTGGACATGAGTTTGAGCAAGCTCTGGGAGTTGGTACTAGACACGGAAGCCTGGCGTGCTGTAGTGCATAGGGTTGCAAAGTGTTGGACATGACTGAATAACTGAACAGCAACAATATACTTTAATAGATTTGAATTAAAAAGTTGTTCTTAACATGAGATGTTCTATATTTTAACAGTACCTACTTTATATGTGCCAGCTCATCAGCAACGTGTAGCAGCTTGATCCTTGCATTAATCAAATAATCCCTCTGAATTTAAACAAGTCTGCCTCTATATTGCTGCCTAGTAGTTCTCTTTCTCTCTTGAAACCATCCTTCATTTTTATTTTAAAGCTCTTACTCTGAAGCTGACTGCTATTGTGACTTTCCTGTTAAAGGTCCAAATCAAATCCATTTAATCGGTAATGGAATTGGTTCCATTAATCTAGTTCATTACACATCACAGAGAAAAATCAAACTGAAAAGAAATAAAAAATGACACTGTACAATATATTCACTTGCCTCTCTTAACCCAAGCCCTTGGGTTAGCTGTTCAATTTCATTACAAATGATTTAAGATAATTCATATTTATCAACCTCACACTGTGTCTAGATAGTTGTTGAAGCATCTCTATGGGATATGCCACTGTACTGATATAAAAATATTAAAAACCTAGCTCTGAAAACTGAACAGCATTGCATCACATGAATTGTATGTATAATTATTGATAATGATATAAAAATTCAAGGCTGAGCCATTAATATTATAGATCAAATGATATCTGATTGGTGATTGCAATTAAAATTGCTTCCAATGAAAGAGTGAATGATTACATTTTATCACATTCCTAAAGCAAAATACTAAACTCCCAGAATGCTGTTATTCTAATTGTATCATTTACATTTGGTGTTATTTTAAAGTGCCATTCAAAATGCTTTATAGCCATGGCAAGAGATCCATAATGGCATTTTCAACATGATGCATGAGAAAGTAACACAGAGATAATGTTTGATGTAAATAATTTTGAAAGCATTTCCATCTGTAATATGTCTTTGAAAAAATCCCACAAATTGTTTTGAATTTTCACATAAATGCTATACCTTAGTGAGAAAATATATTGGTAAAGAGTGGAAAAGGAAGAATTACTCATAAATACATTTCATGACAACTATGAATTTTGTCATACTACAATACAAAATAAATGACTGCATGTTTCTTAATACCTCATTTCAATTCATAAAATATATATTGCTATTCAGCATTATAAAGTTTGAAACTTTTAATGAAAAACAACTGAAGTCTCTTGTTGTGTGAGGAAGCAACTTGCCTTGTCCTGCTTTCACCATGATCTCCAGCCTCTTCACTGTCCTTTAGTGGGTGACCCATCACCTTTGGCACACTTGCCTCTGTGCTTTGGCTATATAAATTATCATCTTTCAATAAGCATGACTTTTAGGCATTTTCACCTTATAAAGTAAAAACTTCACCTAAGACCAACCAGAGTGTGTCTGTTTTTTGTTTGTTTCTTTTCCTAAGTAATCAATACTCTGTTCTAATAATGTCTCAGATGTTTATTAACATTTTGACATTAGATAGCTTATCCTGTTTTGAGTCTAAATTACTTCATGTGCAGAATTAATCATTTGTGCACTAGTGTCAAGATATTCTAAGTCAGTCAACAAAAGACTAGCATATTGTATCTAATGAACAAATGATAGTTTGTTTTCAGCTGCTTCTAATTCAAAACACACTTCAAAGAAAATTGCCTACTCATGTTGAATGGCTCTACTAAAGATAGAGAACATCCATTCTCGTCTCATTTCAAGTTGATCCTGGGCACCAGTCTCACTCATCCCTAGTTTGTGTCCATTTTCTTTCCCACAAAGACTTCCATGTTTTGTCAAATTCCATACATTTCAACCCATCCTCAAATGAAATGTTAATATCCTATTTCACTAACAAATCTAGACATGCACATTTTACCTTGAAATTCTATTTTTTTTTTTACCGATTTTCATCCTCTTTCGTCAGTTACCAGATGAGTAACTGGCTCTCCTGGAATCCATCTCCTTAGAATACACTTCTAGTTATATCTATACAGCATTCTCTCATCTCATTTAAATCTTTGCTCAGACATCATCTGTTCAATGAGGCTTAACTGGATCCTCCTATTTAAATGTTAAATTCAACTCATTCATCTCCTTCATGGATCACAGCCTTGTGTGGCAAAGGGGGCTGTGCAACTCAATAAAGCTATGAGCCATGCTGTGCAGAGTCACCCAAGATGTCCAGGTTATAATGAAGAGTTCTATTGAAACCTGATTCACTAGAGGAGGAAATGGCAACCCACTCCAGTATTATTTCCTGGAGAACCCCATGGACAGTATGAAAAGGCATAAAACATGACACTGGAAGATGATCCCCCAGGTCAGTAGTTGCCTAATATGCTACTGGGGAAGAGCAGAGGGCAATTACTAATAGCACCAGAAAGAATGAAGCAGTTTGCTCCAAGCAGAAATGATGCTTAGTTGTGGACTTGCCTGGGGGTGAAACTAAAGCTCGATGCTGTAAAGAACAATATTGCATAGGAATGTGGAATGTTAGGTCCATGAATCAAGGTAAATTGATGTGGTCAAGCAGAAGATGGCAAGAGTAAATATCAACATCTTAGGAATCAATGAACCAAAATGAATGGAAATGAGCAATTTATTTCAGATGACTGTTATATCTACTACTATAGGCAAGAATCACTAAGAAGAAATGGAGTATCCCTCACAGGCAAAAAAAAGAGTCCAAAATGACAACTACAAAAATGATAGAATGATCTCATTTGTTTCCAAAGCAAAACATTCAACATCACAGTAATCCAAGTCTATGCCCCTGTCATTGATGCTAAGGAAGCTGAAGTGGACTGGTTCTATGAAGACATACAACACCTTCTAGAATTAACACCAAAAAAGGTGTATTTTTCATCATAGAGGAATGGGATGCAGAAGTAGGAAGTCAAGAGATACCCAGGAAAGCAGGCAAGTTTGACCTTGGAGTACTAAAGGAAGCAGGGCAAAGGTTTACAGAGCTTTGTCATGAGAACATGCTGGTCAGAGCAAACACCCTTGTCCAATAACTGAAGAGACAACTGTACACATGGACATCACCAGATAGTCAAGTCAGAAATCAGGTTGATTATGTTCTTTGCAGCCGAAGCTGGAGAAGCTCCATACAGTCAGCAAAATCAAGACCTGGAGATGACTATGGCTCAGATCATGAGCTCCTTATTGAAAAATTCAGGCTTAAATTGAAGAAAGTAAAGAAATTTGATTTAGTTTAGATATGAACTAGGCCAAATCCCTTATGATTATATGATGGAGGTGACAAATAGATTCAAGGGATTAGATCTGGAAAAAAGAAAAAGTGCCTGAAGAACTATGGACTGAAGTCCATAACGCTATACAGGGGATGGTGACCAACGTCATCCCAAAGAAAAAAATGCAAGCAGGCAAAGTGGTTGTCTGAGGAGGCTTTACAAATCACTGAGGAAACAAGAGGAGCAAAAAGCAAGGGAGAAAGGGAAAGATATACCCAACAGAATGCGGAGTTTCAGAGAAAAGCAAAGAGAGATGAGGAACTTCTTAAATGAACAATGCAAAGAAATAGAAGAAAACAATAGAATGGGAAAGACTAGTGATCTCTTCAAGAAAATTGGAGTGATCAAGAGAGTATTTCATGCGAGGATGGGCACCATAAAGGACAGAAATGGTAAGGATTGAACAGAAGCACAATAGATTAGAATAGGTGGCAAGAATACAAAGGAAGAATTCAAGGTCTTAATGATTAGAATAACAATGATGGTGTGGACCCTCACCTAGCCAGACATACTGGAGTGTGAAGTCAAGTGTGCCTTAGGAAGCATTACTGCAAACAAATCTAGTGGAAGTAATGGAACTGCAGCTGAGCTATTTCAAATCCTAAAACATGATGCTGTTAAAGTGCTGCACTCTATATGTTAGCAAATTTGGAAAACTCAGTAGTGGCCACAGGAAAGGAAAAGGTCAGTTTCCATTCTAATAGCAAAGAAGGGCAAGGGCAAAGAATGTTCAAACTACCAAAAAATTATATTCATTTAACACACTATCAAGGTTATACTCAAAATCCTTCAAGCTAGGCTTCAGTAGTACATGAATCAAGAACTTCCAGGTGTGCAAGCTGCATTTCAAAGAGGCAGAGGAACAAGAGATCAAATTACCATCATTTTTTGGATCATGAAGAAAGTATGGGAGTTTAAGAAAAATATCTACTTCTTGCTTCATTGACTATGCTAAAGCCTTTAACTGTGTGGATCACAACAAACTGACAAAAATTCTTAAAGAGATAGGAATACCAGACAACCTTACCTGTCTCCTAAGAAACCTGTATATGGGTGAACAAACAACAGTTAGAACCAGACATGGAACAACCTACTGGTTCCAAATTGACAAAGGAGTACAACATGCTGTATACTGTCACCCTGCTTCTTTGACTTCTATGCAGAGTACATCATGTGAAATGCAGGGCTGAATGAATCACAAGCTGTAATCAAGATTGCTGAGAGAAATATCAACAATCTCTGGTATGCAAATGATACTGTTCTAATGGAAGAAAGTAAAGAGGAACTAAAGAGCCTCTTGATTAGGGTGAAAGAGGAGAGTGAAAAAACTGTCTTAAAACTCAACATTCAAAAAATTAAGATTATAGCATCTGGCCCCATCACTTCATGGCAAATAGAAGGGGAAATACAGGAAACAGTGAAAGATTTTATTTTCTTGAGTTTCAAAATCACTGCAGACTGTGATTGCAGCCATGAAATTAAAAGACACCTGCTCCTTGGAAGGAAAGCTATGACAAACCGAGACAGCATATTAAAAAAGCAGAGACATCACTTTGCCAACAAAGGTCCATCTAGTCAAAGCTATGGTTTTTCCAGTGGTCATGTATGGATGTGAGAGTTGGACTATAAAGAAAGCTTAGTGCCAAACAGTTGATGCTTTTGAACTGTGGTGTTGGAGAAGCCTCTTGAGGGTCCCTTGAACTGCAATGAGATCAAACCAGTCAATCCTAAAGGAAACCAGTCCTGAATATTCATTGGAAAGACTGATGCTAAAGTTCCAATACTTTGGCCACCTGATGCAAAGAGCCAACTCATTGGGAAGGTCCCTGAGAAAAGCTGAAGGCAAAAGGAGAAGGGGGTATCAGAGGGTGAGATGGTTAGATAGCATCACCAAATCAATGGATATGAATGTGAGCAAACTCTGGGAGTTAGGAGAGGACAGAGAAGCCTGGAATGCTGCAGTCCATGTGGGCACAAAGATTCAAACAGGACTCAACAACTGAACAAGAAACTCATTCATAGGCTCTTACCACACTCTGTTTTTGTTCCATACCAGGTTTTAGCCATAGACTACCCAGTTTACTAAATCAGTTGGTCTACGTTGTGTTCTTCAAGAAAAAAATCAGCGCCTCTACAGAACAGGCATTCTTTTATATTTTTTCAGTAAGGGCATTGTGAACTAAATATATATATATATATATATATATACACACACACATATATATGTGTGTATATATATGTATGTATGTATGTATTCCATATATATTCAGTGGATAAATGAATGAACGTCTTTCTATAAATCTACCAAACGACCTTTTTTCTACCCTTTAGAAAACAAATCATCTTTAACACTTTTATTTTATAAAAACTTAAAATAGAGAAAATATTTTTTAAAGTGTTTATTTGTCTTAAAATTTTAAGTGAACTCAACTAAAATCTTTAAAATCCAAAAGAGCTAAAGGAAAGAGAGAGAGACATAGGTATATGTTTGTATGGGGAGGGAGGGAGGAAATGGGGGAGGAAGAGAGATTAGGAGGGAGAGAGAAGGAAGGACTGAGATTTTAGGCTTGGAAATTTAAAAGGTAAAATCTAAACATATAAAAAGAAAACCTATAAAACAGTGATTTAGAGATTTAAAAGAAAATAAGTGCAGTACTTTATGATGCTATTTAAAACAAACAAACAGAGGATTAGGGGCTTATAAAACAGAATCAAATTCAAGCAAGATGGAGGCCTAAGAGGTTCCAACATTCATCTCCCCTACAAAAATAATAAATAATAAACAACTACAGCCTGATGAAATAGTTCTAGGAAATCTCTGGGCTACAAAGCAGCAGCAACAGTCATCCTGCAAAGCTTATAAACCAAGAATAGCCACATGGAAAAGACAAGGAAGTTTTTATATGTGCTATTTTCCCCTTGTCCAGAGCACCTTTGTGCCAAGAAGGACCCACACCAAGGGAGGGAGGTCACTTCATAGGGTAAAGAAGAGCAGAGAGCTGTGAACCCCAGCAAGCCTCACCACCACGGACATTTGCAGCCTTTGTGATCAAGAAACCCCACAGTCTTCTGCAACACTAAATTCAGCTGACAGAGCTGCCCAGAATCCTCACCCCTTTTTTTCTCTCTCTCTCCCACTTCTGGGGGCTGGAGCTCTCTCTCTGTGGGTAGATCTGCCTACAGGTGCACTAGTCACTGCTGTGCTCTGTTCTCCAATAAAAGGATGCCACAGTGCCTCATCATCTTAAGACAACAGATGCTTCTCCATGCCCATCTCCCAGGTCTCAAATTGTGACTCTGATGGGCCATTACCAGGACTAAGATTCCCCTGCTCTGCATCCCTCCCTTAGGTCTTAAGTCAGGGTTCTGACCCACATCACAGGCTGCACTGCAGGAGCTCTTTGTCCCAGCCCCCAGGGTTCTAACTGTTATCTTTGACCTGCTGTTACCAGAGTTGCACTGCTTCTCCTCTGTTCCATGTCCCCTAGTGCCAGAGTTGGGATTTGGACCCACCGTGCTCTTACACCTTGCCCACTGGGCCCAAAACACTGCTTTTCATCCTGTTATCCAAGAACCCGTGCCACTTCTATGTCCTGCTCCTGGGACCTGAATCACTTCAGCAAGCCCCATAGACCAAGAGTCCAGTCCCACAGTAGGTCTGTCTACTCTTGCACTTCAGACAGTGGCAGGAGTGTATCCATGCTCCAGGACCAAGGAACTCTTACAGTTTTGTAAGTACCTGATTTTAGGACCCTGGCTTTACTGCTGCTCTGCGTACCAGTCTGCCAAATCTGCCATTGGGAAGGACCAAATCAGTTAGAATTTCTTCTCAAGGGCAAAAAGGGAGAATAGGAGGACACCAGGAGACTTAATTTCTGAGGACCACCACAACACAAGCCACTAATGCCAGCCATAGAAAGTCCACAGTCTTGACCACAAAAGAGCCCATAGTCTTTGCTGATGCTGCCCTCAATAGACAGAGCTGCAGAAACTTCACCACTGTGCCTTCCCAGGAAAATTGTCACTCCTCCTAGCTGGCACCCTCACAGTTACCATCAGGTGCAAATCTTTCCACACTGAAGCCAGTTTGAGAAGACTGAAAGAGAAGACTTATGCACAGACATTAATGCACAGAAATACACAAAAAAGGAAAAACATAGCACTACCAAGAAAGACAATACTTTTCAGCAATTGAACGCCAAAAGCATAAAGACCTATGAGTTATCTGAAAAAGTTCAAAATTATTATGTTGAGGAAGTCCAGTGAAATTCAAGAGAACACAGACAACTCAATGAACTCAGACAACAAAGCATGAAAAAAATAAGAGATTAACAGAGAAATCACAAAAAATATTTTTTGACTTCAAGAATATAATGCATAAAATTAAAAATAACAGAGAGCTTCAATAGCAGGCTCAATCAGACAGAAGGAAAAACTGCAAAATTGAGGATAGATCTCTAGACAGAGAAAATCTCTGATCAGATCTCTGGTCGTGGTGGGGGGGGGCGGTAAATAATAATGAAAAGGAATGGTTTTCTCTTCAAAATATTGACAGAGGACGGTCCTGAAATCACCTCCTCCCATGGACACACTGAATTTACAGTTAACTATGGAATGACTACCTCTGAAAGAAATCCAAAGTAGCTCAGCCACTCAGGTGAATAAGAAAACAACAACAACAAAACACTGAAATGGGTAAAAGAGGCTGAAACCTATAACTGGTAAGGAAATTATAACTCCCAGCTTCTCCCTGAGCAGGGAAGGATTTGGACCACTCTTCTGACTCCCCATCTTTTTTGAGTCTTCTACCTAATAGATAGGACCCAAAACATCTAGATCAGAAGATCCATGAGATAATAATGTTATAATGAACTAAGAAAAAGTTCTTAAAAAACTTTCAGGGACTCACCATGATTTCCTCCCCAGTGTTCAGTGAGAAGCAGAAGACTGAAATGCCCAGTCTTTCTTTTGAAAGAAGCCTAATTTCTTATCTTAAAAGCTGAAGCCTGAGGAGTAGGCTTCTAGTTTAACCACAGTGAAGAGGAATTAAAGAGCTTCTTGATGAAGGTGAAAGAGAGTGAAACATTCAAAAAATGAAGATCATGACATCTGGTCCCATCACTTCATGGCATATAGATGGGGAAATATTAGAAACTGTCAGATTTCATTTTCTTGGGCTCTAAAATCACTGCAGATGGTGACTATAGCCACAAAATTAAAAGACGCTTGCTCCTTGGAAGGAAAGCTATGACAAACCTAGACAGCGTGTGAAAAATCGGAGACATCACTTTGCCAACAAAGGTCCATAGAGTCAAAGCTATGGTTTTTTCAGTAGTCATGTATGGATGTGAGAGTTGGACTATAAAGGAACCTGAGTTCCGAAGAACTGATGTTTCTGAACTGTGGTGTTGGAGAATACTCTTGAGAATCCCTTGGACAGCAATGAGATCAAACCTGTCAATCTTAAAGGAAATCATCTCTGAATATTGTTTGGAGGGACTTGTGCTGAAGCTGAAGCTCCAATACTTTGCCAACCTGATGCAAAGAACTGACTCACTGGAAAAGACCGTGATGCTGGAAAAAACTGAAAGCAAGAGGAAAAGGGGGCAACAGAGGATGAGATAGTCAGATAGCATCACTGACTCAATGGACATGAGTTTGAGCAAACTCAAGGGGATAGTGAAGGACAGGCAAGCCTGGCGTGCTGCAGTCCATGGGGTCACAAAATGTTGGACATTTTGTTGGACTCAGTGACTGAACAATAAAAAAGGGCTGATTACAATACTCTCCAGAGAGAGGAGAAGCTAGCAGCTACCAACTTCATACATTCTCTCTGTCATACTCCATAAGGCCAGAGAGAAGTTTGTGTACATATCTAATGCCTTAGCTTATACGGTTGTTACCCAGAGTACACATCCCTTCATCAACTAATTCTGGCGACCAGTGGAGGTACATTTTTGAGTCCCACATGCCAAGACCTCTTGTAAAAGAAGCCTGTTTTGCTGACTTTAAAAGCTATAGACTCAGGGCAGACTTCTAATTTATCACACATCTATAAGCTGATTAAAATTCTCCCTAGAGACCAAGAAGGCCAGCAGATGTCATTTTTGTGCTGTCCCTCTGCCCCACACCAGATTGCAGGTGTCTCTTTGAAAGGAGTTTGTGCACATGTCTGGCACCTCAGCTTTTCTGGCGGCCATCCAAATTACACAGACTTTGATTGTCTGGCTCTGGTGGCCAACAGGACTTGCAGTCATGGGTTCAATGGGGTTGTAGCAAATAAAAAAACACTTCTTAACTGGCTTTCCCCTTAGGCTCCATGTAGCTGGAGCAGGTGGAAAAGCTAATCTCCTGAAAGAGAGATCTTCTCAGTCTTCTCCTGAAAAGGCTATTTGCATACTACAAAATCTGCTGCCTGAGGGTCTGAGTTTCAACAAGCCTGCATCTAAGTACTGACGGAGACGTTGCCCTTGGGTGACTGACCAGTCTTGGAACACAGTCAACCATAAGAATCACTGAGAGAAAAGAAATCTGCTTGAACAATTCAAGGTTTCAGAGACAACCAAGAATGAGGGCAGAATTCAATGATAAGACTTATTTCCTACACAGGGGCANCATTCAAGAGTGAGAGAGATGACTATTTTATCTAATTCACAGAAAATCAACAAAAAATGAAAAAACAACAGAATATGTTCCAAATAAAATGTTATAAATATATATCATATTTCATATAAAATATATTCATATGAAATATGAATACATGTGATTTACCTGAAAAAGAGTTCAAAATAATGATTATAAAGATGATCACTAAGGTTAGGAGAAAAATACATGAAAAATGTCAGAATTTCAACCAAGAGAAAATTTAAGATTTCTGTACCAAACAGAAATTACAATGTGGCAGAATAACTGACCTCAAAAATTCAACAGAGGGGTTCAAAAGTAAATTAAATGAAGCAGTACAAAGGGTTAGTGAACTTGAGAAAAGAGCAAATTGGAGGAGCAAAAAGGAATGAAAAAAAGGATGAAGATAGCTTAAAGAATTTAAAAGACATTATAAAGAGAATCAATATTCATGTTTTACGGATTCAAGAAAGCAAAGCGAGAGAGAAAAGGGATAGAAAGCTTATTGGAAGAAATAATGGATGAAAAACTCTTCTAACCCAGAAAAGGAAATAGATACCCAGATCCAGGAATCCCATAGATTCCAAATAAGATGAAACCAAAGGCCCTCAGACCAAGATATATTATAATTAAAATCTCAAAAGTTAAAGACAAGAAGAGAATATTGAAAACAGCAAGATAAAAATAACTTAAAGTACAAGGAAACCATTAGACCCTAAGCATATTTTTCAGCAGAAATTTGCAGACCAGAAGAGAATGACATAATATATTCAAATTTTTGAAAGGGAAAAAGAAAAACTACCAGCCAAGAATACACTGCCTGGTAAAGCTGTCATTCAAGAATGAAGAGATAATGAATTTTTCATATAATTGAAAGCTGAAGAAGTCTTCATGACTAGCCTAGACTTATAAGAAATATGAGGGGATTTTTTTAAGCTGAAATAACAAGATAGTAATTAGTAACAGTAAAACATATTAACGTACAAACTGACTGGTAAAGGTAAACACATAATTAAATTCAGAACAAAAACTATAATGATGTGATGGTGGTGACTAATAAGATATATCTATATGAAGGTTAAAAGACAAAAGCAGGGGCTTCCCTGGTGGCTCAGTGGTAAAGAACCTGCCTGCCATTTCAGACATGGGTTTAATCAGACATGGGTTTGTTCACTAGTCCAGGAACATGGACATGAGCATGCTGTGGAGCAACTAAGCCTATGCACCACACACCTACTAAGCCTGTGTTCTAGAGCCTGGGAACTGCAACTACTGAAGCCCTGAGCCCTAGAGTCCAAGCTCCACGATGAGAGAAGCACCACAGTGAGAAGCCTGTACATCACAATGAAGAGTAGCCCCTACTTGCCTCGACTAGAGAAAAGCCTGCACAGCATGAAGACCTAGCACAGCCAAAAATTAAAGCGAAAAAGACAAAAGCAGTAAAAATAACTATTATTACAATAGGTTATCAGTGAATGCAAAAGCAAAAGATGTAAATAAAACACAAACAAGAGAGTGGGAGTAAAAATATATTTCTAGAATATGTTTGAGTATAAGTTGTTACCACCTTAAAATATAATGTTATAACCCTAAAACAGTTTGGGTAAGTCTCATGGTGACCACAAAGCAATAAGTATAGTACATGACAAAATTAAAGAAATAACAGTCTAAGCATGTGTGCTAAGCTGTTTCAGTCATGTCCAACTTTCTGCAACGCTATGGACTGTAGCCTGCCAGGCTCCTCTGTCCGTGGGTTTTTCCAGGTGAAAATACTGGTGTCAGTTGCCCTTTCCTTCTCCAGGGAATCAGTCCATATCTAACAAGAATTAGTCAAAGTGTAAATGGCAAAATTCTCAAATAGAAAGACACAGAGTGGCTGAATGGACACTTAAAAACAAGACCCAACTAGTCCTGTCTACAAGAGACTCACTTCAGATGTAAGCACACACATAGACTGAAAGTAAGGGATAAAGAAAGATATTCTGTACAGATGGAAACCAAAAGAAAGCTGGGGCAGTTATAGCAGACAAAAGAGACTTAAAAGACAAATTTGGTAATAAGTCACAGATAAGGTTCTTATATAATGATAAAGCTGTCATTTCAACAAGAGCATATATTATTTATAAATATTTATGCACCCAACATATAAGAACCCAAATATATAAAGCAAATATTACATGCCTTACAGGAGAAATAGACATCAGTAGAATAACTGTAAGGAACTTTAATACTCCCCAACCCCTTAACCAGTGGATGACCATTCAGGCAGAAAAAGGATAACAAAATATTGGACATAGACTAAGTGTTAGACCATGTGGCTTTAACAGACATCTAGAAAGCATTCCCTCCAAAAGCAATAAAATACACATTCTTCTCAAGGGCACATGGAATATTCTCCAGGATAAATCATATGTCGGGCCACAAAAACAAGGTCATAATAAATTTAAGAAGGTTGAACTCGTATCGAGCATCTTTTCAGATCACAATAATATAAACAAGAAATCAATCATAAGAAGAAAACTGGAAAGTTCACAAATATTAAGCAAAATGCAATGAAAAAACCAATAGTCAAAGAAGAAATCAAAAGAGAAAGCAAAAAAGAAAATCCTGAAAAAATGAAAATACAACAAATCAAAACTTATGGAAGGCAGTAAAAGTAGTTCTAAATAAAAATGTATAGCAATAAACATCTACAGTAAGAAACAAGAAAGATCTCTGTGTGTGCTTAGCCACTCAGTCATGTCTGACTCTTTGTGACCCTATGGACAGTAGCCCACCAGGCTCCTCTGTCCATGGGGATTCTCCAGGTAAGAATACTGGAGTGGGTTGCCATGTCCTCCTTCAGGGGTTCTTCCCAACCCAGGGATCGAACCCAGGTCTCCTACAATGCAGGCAGTTTCTTTACCAGCTGAGCCACTGGGGAAGCCCAAGAATACTGGAATGGGTAGCCCTCCCTTCTCCAGGGGATCTTCCTGACCCGGGAATCAAACTGGAGTCTCCTGCATTGCATGCAGATTCTTTACCAGCTGAGCTACCAGAGAAGCCCAAGAAAGATCTCAAATAACCTAATTTTATAAAACCACAAAATGAATAACAAACTAAGACTACAGTTAGTAGGAGGAAGGAAATAAAGAACAGAGTGGAGATAAATGAAATAGAGACTAAAGACAGTAGAAAATATCAATGAACCTGAGAGTTCTTTTTTAAAAGATAAACAAAATTGGCAAGTATTTAGCTATATTCATCAAGAAAAAAATAAAGAGGACTCAAAATTATAAAAAGACATAACTACTGTTACCACAGATATTACAGGATCTAAAAGACTGCTATGAACAATCATATGCCAATATTTTAGACAAAGAGAAATAGACAAATTCCTAGAAGTATGCAACCTATGAAACTGAACCATGAAAAAGAAAACTCTGACCAAACCAATTACTAGTAAGGAGATTGAATCAAAGTCCTCCAGAAAAACAAAAACAAGAGTTCAGGACAAGATAGCTTTACTGGTGAATTCTACTAGGCCTTTAAAAAGGAATTTATATCAATCCATCTCAAATTTTTCCACAAAAGAGAAGAGGGACACTTGAGGCCACGTTATGCTTACACTAAAAGCAGACACAGAAAGTACAAGAAAAAAATATAACCGGTCATATCTCTGAGGAACACAAATGGAAACACTGTCAACAAAATACTAATAAATTGAATTCAAAGCCACCTATCAATAAAACCCATGATGAGATGGGACATATCTCTTGAATGCAAGGATGGTTCAATACACTCAAATCATTAAATGTTATATACCACATTAATAGAAGAATGGATCAAATTCATATGATTGCTTCAACAGATATAAAAAACTTGCTAAAATTCAGCAGTCTTAATAAAGACTCACAAGTCAGGTATAGAAGGAATGTATCTGAATATAATAAAGGCCATAATAAAGACTACAGCTAATATCACACTCAGTGGTCAAAGTTAGAACCTTTCCTCTGAGATCAGTATGAAGACAAGAATGCTTGCTTTCAGCACTTCAGTTAACACAGTACTGGAATCTAGACCCAGTACTTCAGCAAGATAAGGTAAAAATCATCCAAATCAAAAAGAAAGAAACAAAATTATCCCTCTTTGTGGACGATATAGCACTATATATAGAAAAC
>SJYQ01000665.1:216651-235851 GCA_006410935.1 Redunca redunca
CATGGAAACAACCTAGATGTCCATCAGCAGATGAATGGATAAGAAAGCTGTGGTACATATACACAATGGAGTATTACTCAGCCATTAAAAAGAATACATTTGAATCAGTTCTAAGGAGTTGGATGGAACTGGAGCTGATTATACAGAGTGAAGTAAGCCAGAAAGAAAAACACCAATATAGTATACTAACGTATATATATGGAATTTAGAAAGATGGTGATGATGACCCTGTATGCGAAACAACAAAAGAGACTCAGATATGTAGAGTGGACTTTTGGACTCTGGGGGAGAGGGAGAGGGTGGGATGAGATGGGAGAATGGCATTGAAACATGTATACTATCATGTAAGAAACAAAACGCCAGCCTATGTCCAATGCAGGATGCGGGATGCTTGGGGCTGGTGCATGGGGAAGACCCAGAGAGATGTTATGGGGTGGGAGGTGGGAGGGGATTCATGTTTAGGAACGCATGTACACTCGTGGTAGATTCATGTCAATGTATGGCAAAACCAATACAGTATTGTAAAGTAAACTAAAGTTAAAATAAAAATTAAATAAAATCATAACATAAAACAAAAAAAATGTGAAAACATTCTTAGCTTGAGTTCTATTACTAAAGCAGGTTGCTGCTGCTGCTAGTGCTGCTAAGTCGTTTCAGTCATGTCCGACTCTGTGCGACCCCATAGATGGCAGCCCACCAGGCTCCCCCGTCCCTGGGATTCTCCAGGCAAGAACACTGGAATGGGTTGCCATTTCCTTCTCCAATGTATGAAAGTGAAAAGTGAAAGTGAAGTTGCTCAGTCGTGTCCAACTCAGTGACCCCATGGACTGTAGCCCACCAGGCTCCTCCATCCATGGGATTTTCCAGGCAAGAGTACTGGAATGGGGTGCCATCGCCTTCTCCGACTAAAGCAGGTTATGGGCCTGTTAATCATATTTACTTAAAAAATCATATTTACTTTTTAGGGATGTTATATATATGATAATCCTCTGCCTGAAACTTGCTGAGTCAAGAAGACAGGACGTGGTGGGGATGCAGATTTGATGGATGAGGACTTTAATTAAGAAAGGATAATCTCCCAGACTTTGAGTATCTGAAAGTCAACCAAGTAGTTTCATTTTTTCTACCTACCTCCCTATGAATGTCTTGGGCAAACCAGGGGGATGAAACATTTTTGAGCCAACTATTATATTTTTATCAATCACAGGAAGTCCCTCTGAATCAAAGGCTGCATCAATACAGGGTGGGTGTAATTTTAATTGTCCATTATCTCCAACAACCTTTTTTTTTTTTTTAAGCTTAACTTTTTAAAGAGTAGTTTTATGTTCACAACAAATGGC
Source organism: Redunca redunca (assembly GCA_006410935.1). NCBI lineage: Eukaryota > Metazoa > Chordata > Mammalia > Artiodactyla > Bovidae > Redunca > Redunca redunca. The sequence continues at coordinate 217,992 of SJYQ01000665.1, forward strand.
AAGGAAGGAGCAGAGACTTTCTATAAAACCCCTGCTATTCTGCCGCATACACATGCATTGCTGTCGTTCAGTTACTTAGCCGTGTCCGACTCTTTGTGACCCCATGGACTGCAGCACGCCAGGCTTCCCTGTCCGTCACTATCTCCTGGAGTTTGCTCAAACTCAAATCCATTGAGTCATGCTGCCATCCAATCATCTCATCCTCTGTACTCTCTTCTGCTGCCCTCAATCTTTCCTGGCATCAGGGTCTTTTTCAGTGAGTCAGCTCTTCACATCAGGTGGCCAAAATATTGGAGCTTCAGCTTCAGCATCAGTCCTTTCAATGAATATTTAGGGTTGGTTTCCTTTAGGATTGACTAGCTTGATCTCATTGTTATCCAAGGGAGTATACAGAGTCTTCTCCAGTACCACAATTAAAAAGCATCAGTTCTTCAGTGCTCAGCCTTCCGTAAGGTCCAACACTCACATCTGTACATGATTACTGGAAAAAACGATAGCTTTGACTATACATACCTTTGTCGGCAAAGTGATATTTTGCTTTTTATTTAAAAAAATTTTAAAAAAAACCAACATTTTCTAGCTTTGTCATAGCTTTTCTTTCCAAGGAGCAAGCATCTTTTAATTTCATGGCTGTAGTCACTGTCTGCAGTGATTTTGGAGCCCAAGAAAATAAAGTCTGTCACTATTTCCATCTTTCCCCCACCTATTTGCCCTGAAGTGACAAATTGTGGTCTACTGGAGAAGGGAATGGCAAGCCACTTCAACATTCTTGCCTTGAGAAAATCCATGCATAGCTTCCCCCATTATTAACATCCCCATCAGGGTGGTAGGTGTGTATGATTGGTGAACCTACTAAGACATGTCAGCATCACTCAAGGTCTACTCTTGTACATTCGATGAGTTTGAACATGTGTATAATGACACATATTCATCATATAGCATCACAGAGTAGTTTCATTGTCCTAAACAATATTCTGTGATCTGCCTAATCATCCCTTTTCCAGTCCTTGGCAACCACTGATATTTTTGCTATCTGTGTAGTTTTGCTTTTCTCAGAACTTCATCTAGTTAGGATCACACAGTATGTAGCCACTTCAGATTGCCTTCTTTCACTTAGTAATATGCATTTAAGGTTCCTTCATGTCTTTTCAAACCAGTCAATCCTAAAGGAAATCAACCCTGAATATTCTTTGGAAGGGCTGATGCTGAAGCTGAAACTATAATACTGAAGGCAAAAGGAGTAGTAGGGGTGGGGTGACAGAGAATGAGATGGTTGGACAGCATCATCGACTCCCTGGACTTGAGTTTGAAAAAACTCCATGAGATAGTGAAGGACAGGGGAGCCTGGTGTGTTACAGTCCATGGGGTCGCAAAGAATTGGACCCAACTTAGTGACAAAACAACATGTCTTTTCATAGCTTGATATTTCATTGCTTTTTAATGCAGAATAATATTACATTATCTGCATCTACAACTGTTTACTTATCCATTCACCTACTGAGGAAAGTCTTGGTTGCTTCCAAGTTTTTCCAATTATGAATAAAGCTGCTATAAACCCCTCTGGGCAGATTTTTGCTAGGACATAAGATTTCAGATCCTCTGGGTAAATACCAAGGAGTACTGTTGCTGCATCAACGATTTCATTTTTAAATATGTTGAATTTATGCTTTTATTTTTCAGTGCTATGGGATATGCTATGGAAATGTCCAATCAGGGGGCTACGGCAGTAGGACGGTGGAGCGGTCACTGTTCCCAGCAATATGGTTTAACTCACAGTAGTTCTCCATTTCAAAGCACAAGAAAAAGGCTAATTATTTTAGTTATTTATTTCTCTGATCTCTTGCATTTGTGCAGATACTTGGAGCTGACTGTTAAAGAAATTAAATAAAAATGTATTTGTTTAAATTACCTAAATTTGTGGAATTTCTTCCTTTTTGGAAAACAATTTCAAGTACATTATCTTGTTTGTTCTCAAAGTATTCTGATTTACTACAGGAATATATTATTAAAAATATATTGGTCTCCAGGTGGGGCCAGGAAAGGAAGAACAGCTAAGATCCTTACTTGAAAAGAGAGGTTTGGGTGGATGCTGGGCTTTTCCATGGCTTAAGAGAAGCTGAACATTAAAGGCTAAAATAGGGCAAGCACAGTTCAATAACTTTATGAAAAAGAACACAGGGAATGTATGATATCATCACTCTGGAAATAAAAACCCCAAAAAAATAGTGTGATTGAAGAAACTCCAAAGATTCTCATTAAAAAATCATTCTATAATGTTAACACTCTGATGAGAAACAAATACTTTCCCACCTGAAGTTGGTTATGTATTAGGGCATTTGATGCTTTTCTTTTTCAAAACTTGCATGCTAGCAAATACATTTAGTGCAGATTTTTATTTGCTATAAAAACTTCTAGGTTAAAGATATTTGAGAGTAGGATGAGAGTGTAGCCACCCATTCAAACACTGTTGTCAGAGCATCAGCCAGATGGGATGACATTTTTACCCTGTCTTCCTGGATTCTGGAGCTCATGCCCTTTCCCCAGAGGAGATGTTTATTGATATCATAACACTATTAATGTTCTTAACTTGGTAAGAAAGATGACATTTACATACAATTAGTCCTTGGATTCAGCATCAAACTTACTTCTCAAATAACTTTTTTTTTAGATTTCGATATGGACCATTTTTACTGAATTTGTTACGATATTGTTTCTGTTTTATATTTCGGTTATTTTAGCTGTGAAGCATGTGGGATCTTAGCCCCCTAACCAGGGATCAAGCCCACATCCTTTGCGGTGGAAGGCAAAGTCTTAACCACTAGACTGCCAGGGAAGTCCTTTGAGTACCTTCCTGAGAGTAGACATGAAGTTGAATATTTCCTATCATGTGACTGGACCTATGTGGGATGAGACAGAGAGGAAGGGCTGGATGATTAGTTAGATCAGAAATGAGAGCTGTAGAATTATTTAAAACCAAAAACCAAAAACCAGACTTTTTCTAGCCAATGTGAATGGCATGAAATTGAATCGAGTTGACATCACGGGACTTTGTCAAAGGCATTCTTGAATTTGCAGAAATTTACCAAGCTATTGTTTCAATTGCTTCTTGCTAATCTCTGCTAACAAATCCTCTGCCTTGGAATAGGTATTCTGAAGAGCACAAAACCCAAGCAGTCTTGGTATTGGAAAGCACAATCCATAGATAACTTTAGCAGAACAGGTGCCCAAGTAACTCAGAAGTTACAGTATGCAAAATGAAAGGGAATTGTCAATGATCACTACAAAGCAATGAGCCAAATAGTTTTAACAGTGGAATATACAAAAGAAGAAAAGGAAGAAAGTGTCTGCCCACTCACAGAAAAATTCACTTTCTGATCATAGCTGCCCAAACTGGGAGTTTAAGGGTTCATTATTTAAAAGTCAAGCCTTCTTCTCCATAAAAATAAAGACAGGATCTGAATGAAGTGTTATCAAGTAACCAAGAAGATTTTTGCTTTTTGGGGGGGCTAGCCTTAAATTACCTATGAGAACAATGTATCAATCTATTGAGCATACAAGTTAAGGGCAGAATGTTTTTATTGTGGGACGATTGATTTTTGGTCCTTGTACCACCAATGAATTAAATTACACTTGTTCCCTCAGAGTATATAATTGCAGTTTTTTCTTCCTAGATAATGATGCCATCCTGAAATCTGATCTGGAAGAAAGAAAGAGAAATACTTTTCAACTGTGATTTTTCACAATTAATTAATTTATTTTAATGGGAGGATAATCATGTCAGAATATTGTGATGGTTTTTGCCATACACTGACACGAATCAGCCATGGGTACACGTGTGACCCTCCAGCCTGTACCCCCACCCACCACCCTCCCCACCCCATCCCTTTGGGTTGTCCCAGAGCACTGACTTTGGGTTCCTTGCTTCATGTATCAAACTTACACTGGTCATCTACTTTATGTATGGTAATATATATGTTTCAATGTTATTCTCTCAAATCAACCCACCCTTACCTTCTCCCACAGAGTCCAAAAGTCCATTCTTTACATGTGCGTCTCTTGCTGCCTTGCATATGGGGTTGTCATTACCGTCTTTCTAAATTCCATATATATGTGCTAATATACAGTATTGGTATTTCTTTTTCTGACTTACTTCACTCTGTATAATAGACTCCAGGTTCATCCACTTCATTAGAACTGACTCAAATGCATATTCCTTTTTATAGCTGAGTAATATTCCATTAAGTATATGTACCACTATTTTCTTATCCATTTGTCTGCCGATGGACATCTAGGTTGCTTCCATGTCCTGGCTATTGTAAACAGTGCTTCAATGAACACTGGGGTACATGTGTCTCTTTCAGCTCTTGTTTCCTCGGTGTGTATGCCCAGCAGTGGGATTGCTGGGTCGTATGACAGTTCTATATCTAGTTTGTTAAGGAATCTCCACACTGTTCTCCATAGTGGCTGTACTAGTTTGCATTCCCACCAACAGTGTAAGAGGGTTCCCTTTTCTCCACACCCTCTCCAGCATTTATTGCTTGTGGACTTTTGGAAGGCAGCCATTCTGACTGGCGTGAGATGAACCCCTGTGGGTTTGCATTTCTCTGAGTGATGTCGAGGACCTTTTCATGTGCTTATTAGCCATCTGTATGTCTTCTTTGGAGAAATGTATTCTTTTGCCCACTTTTTGATTGGGTTGTTCATTTTTAGTATTGAGCTGCATGAGCTCCTTGTATATTTTGGACATTAACTCTCTGTCAGTTGTTTCATTTGCTATTATTTTCTCCCATTTTGAAGGTTGCCTTTCACCTTGCTTAACTGTTCAATTTTTTTTCTGAGTGGCCAAGCATGAGAGCTTGAAAAATGCTGCCAATAATTGACCCACAATATGGGAAACTCAATAGGTTGCCTTTAATATATATATATATATATATATATATATGTGTGTGTGTGTGTGTGTGTGTGTGTGTGTGTGTGTGTGTCTACATCCAAATAAGTGAGTCAGAGGGAAACTAGTGTGGGTCCCAGTCAAGGTGTCAGAGAACATGGGACTGAGGATGAGTCATCAAGAAGGAGCCCATTGCATGCTTCTGTGCGAGTTCTGTATTGCCTTTTTGTCTACCTGCCTCATTTCTTGAGTGAGGATAACAACTGCCCTACCCAAATCAGAGAGATGTAGAGGGAAGTCATTACCTGTGTTCACACCAAAGTGCTCTAGAAATGTAACTGGTGGGGGTGGGGGGATGTTCAAAATGTAGCCCACCACGATCCTTTCCTATATGAAAGCTCCTGAGCTATTTTTGGAACACTGTTTTGGAGACTCTGACCCTGAGATCTTGTGAATCCTCTTCTCCATCTTTTCTACAGACCTCTACGTTAGGGACAACATTCCCAGTCCATCAGAGAAATCTTTCAGATCTTCTTTTGAATCATGTCCTAAGGCTGCCCCCTTCTCATCCCTTCCACAGCTCATATCCTAGTCCTGGTCTCACTCTCTTAGAGGACTAGTCCAGCTGTTCTCTTGCCACCACGCGTTTTCAGCCAACAGTCCACTCTCCACAGAGCAGCCACAATGATCCTTTGAAATTAATAGTCAAATCTTGTCACTCCTCAGTTCAAAGCCCTCTTGATGATTTCCTCTCACACAGAGAATTTTATCACAAGCCCTCACCATGTTTCACAATGCCCCAGAGTAGGCGGTGGCAAACTGTTGCTTTTGTTGCACTCATGGCTTTTATATTTTTAAATGGATGTCACATGAATATTACATATAATTCAAATTTCAGTGTCCACAAATAAAGTTTTATTGGAACAGTCATGTTGATTTAGTTACATATTGTCTATAGCTGCTTTCATTCATTCCACAACACAGAGTTGAGTTGTTACCTAGATATTATGGCCCACAGAGCCTAAAATGTTCACATCTAGAAATTTACAGAAAAACTTTGTCAACCTCTGTCCCCAGGGTATGACCTCTCTTCTTTCCTACTATTCTTTTCATTGCTGCTCTTCTCTAGTCATGCTGATAGCTTACTCTTTCACACTAGTCCTTGCTACAGTGCTTTTTTATATGCTGTTTTTCCTTTTGCCCTTGGATACTATTACCCTCAATTTCCTACACCTTCCTCTTTCACATCACTCTCTAGAATCTATTACCTCCCCCAGAGAGCTCTTCCTTGATAATCTTACAGAAAACATCACTGTTATAAAATTAAAAACAGCACCCAAGAGATTTGCATTTAAGTTATAGTTTCTAGTTTTTCTGAGTTCAAACTCTTTCTATTTTAGATGTTGACTTCTTTAATAATTAAAAGTTAGTATTAAATATCAGATATTTAATATGAATGAATCAGATACAGGTTAGAGGACAAACTGGGAGTGGAAAATGACATGCTTCTCTCTCTCTCTCTTTTTTTTTCTGCTCTCCCAGAGCTTAGTATGTGACTCGGCACAAATAATTTGGCATAAGGAATCTCAGTTTTCCCTTCAATGACTTAATGGCTATCCCCCTTGAGCTATATGGCAAATATGATGAATAAACATAGACATATAACCATTGCATTAAAAAAAAAGCCTTAAGAGCATCAGGAACAACCAAACATCTCTTCAACATACAATGCCATCCTCACCAAGATTTCATTCTTAAGATTTTTCCTTAGAAAACTATCTTTACTAAAATTTTCAAATTATGTATCTAGCAATGGCACTTTTATTAGTTTCCTAGGGTTGTCTTTAAAAAGTACCACAAACTGAGTAGCTTAAAACAACAGAAATTTATTGCCTCACAGTTCTGGAGGCTAAATGTTCAAAATCAAGGTGTTAGCAGGGCCATGTTCCTTCTGAATCTTACAATGGAGTTCTTTCCTGTCTCCTTCCAGCTTCTGGTGACTCACCAGCATCTTTGATGTTCCTTGGGTTGCAGCTACATAAACCTAATCTTTGGTTTTGCTGTCACAAGGTGTTGTATTTGTGTGTCTCTGTCTTCACATGGCTATGTTCTGATGGACACCAGTCATACTGGACTGGGGGCCTACTTTATGCCAGAATAATCTCATCATAACTTTACCAGTTTCATCTGTAAAGGTCACATTGTGAGGTGCTGAGGATTGAAACATCAATATTACTCTTTTGTGGGGAGACACAATACAAGCTGCAATAGTATCCCAAAGTGCAATGGCAAGGATCTCCACTTTAATACGTGTCTTCATAGGTACAGGTGAACTCCTTGTTCTCACCAAAGCATATTCTTTAATGTGTATCTGTCAATTTTCACTGTAAATAGCATTCATTTTGGGGAGAGTGTTAACAAATTAATATTGAGATTGTCCAGTTTCTTTCGGTGGTATTGGCTTTCTTCTGATAAGTAGTGTTAAAGGTCCAGGTTTGTATGTCATCCTTCCGCTGGGCTGGATGAAGCACAAGCTGGAATCAGATTGCTGGGAGAAATATCAATAACCTCAGATATGCAGATGACACCACCCTTATGGCAGAAAGCCAAAAAGAACTAAAGAGGCTCTTGATGAAAGTGAAAGAGGAGAGTGAAAAAGTTGGCCTAAAGCTCAACATTCAGAAAATGAAGATCATGGCATCTAGTCCTATCACTTCATGGCAAATAGATGGGGAAACAGTGGAAATAGTGATAGACTTTGTAATTTGGGCTCCAAAATCACTGCAGATGGTGACTGCAGCCATGAAATTAAAAGAAGCTTACTCCTTGGAAGAAAAGTTATGACCAACCTAGACAGCATATTAAAAGCAGAGACATTACTTTGCCAACAAAGGTCTGTCTGATCAAGGCTATGGTTTTCCAGTAGTCATGTATGGATGTGAGAGTTGGACTGTAAAGAAAGCTGAGTGCTGAAGAATTGATGGTTTTGAACTGTGGTGTTGGAGAAGGCTCTTGAGAGTCCCTTGGACTGCAAGGAGATCAAACCAGTCCATCCTAAAGGAAATCAGTCCTGAATAGTTTTTGGAAGGACTGATGCTGAAGCTGAAACTCCAATACTTTGGCCACCTGATGTGAAGAACTGACTCATTTGAAAAGACCTTGATGCTGGGAAAGATTGAAGGTGGGAGGAGAAGGAGACGACAGAGGGTAAGGTGGTTGGATGGCATCACCGACTCAGTGGACATGAGTTCGAATAAAGTCCAGGAACTTGTGATGGACAGGGAGGCCTGGCATGCTGCAGTCCATGGGGTCCCAAAGAGTTGGACACAACTGACTGACTGAACTGAACTGAAGCCTGAAAATAAATAACTGATGACTTAATCGTCTATCTTCCATGTGGAGCTAACACACTTATTACCATCACTTAAAGCCTCATAGCTACAATAAGACCTTGAAGTTGTTAGATTAGTGGGTTGGAATCTTGTTAGTTTGTTCTAAAGTAGAAAAAAAAATCTCCTGAAATGCTGTTCATTTATAGCCTTTTTAATAAAATTCAATGCTGCCGATTCTTAAAATGAGTGATATGTGAATGTATTAGCCATTTAATAAGAGAATGTAATGACTGTAGTGCAGGTTTAAAACTGATATATATGAAAAAGCCAAAGAGCTTACTCTTTGGATTAGTTTATTCCTTATTTTTTAAATACTGTAGTCCCTGTTATTTCAGACACAGAAAATATATCAATATGCTTATAAAAAGAGTTTATAATTATGGCAGGGGAGTTAAGTATTTGTACAAACCCTTTCCAGATAAAATTATAAAGACTGGATACACATAAAAAGACTCTAATAGTTCATTGATACTGGAATGTGTCTTTAAGTATACAAAAACTAGAGACTGTTTGTTCTTGGGGGGAAAAAAACAAACTCATAATTATAAAAGGTAAGCAGTGTAAGGGGTTTCCCAATCCTCATTGCTATTGTGGAAGAAAATGGCTGTGGAAAAACACAGCCTTGTCAGCAAATGTTTGCAGAGATCAGAGTTCAGCACTGGAAATGTAAAGATGAAGTGCTGAAAGCAAGTTAATTGTAGAGAAATGAAACCAAAAATCCATAGTGTCTGGCTGACAGATAAACTATGCATGGTGAAAAGAAATTCTATAGGGCCTGACAATAAAACAAGAAGAGGTCAAAGAGGAATCTACTACCGAAAGATGAAAGACACATGGCCCAAAATATATGCTTTTGCTGCTTTTAAAGTTGAATACATTTTCCAGTTATATAAAACATAGCCAGGAGAAAGCTGTAGCCTCAGGGATTTAAAGTGTCAGAAGAGAGATGCTAAGGCTATGCCATAGAAGCTAGATTTAGAAGGAAATTCCTAGAAGCAAAGAAACCATCGAAAGGGTAAGCCCCCAAATATGAGTAAAATCTTTGCCAAAGTCCCTAGTTGCCAAATTACACAGGCCCAGGGGAGACCTCCAGGAGGGCAAGGTAGTGAAGCAGCATTTGGAAGGTATAAGAACTGACCAGAGACACCAGTAGCTAAATACTACACAGGAGGCAAATAGTGCAGTTCATGTCCAAGTGCATTAACTGAATATTGGAATAAAAAAGCACAATTTTCGGAACACTACAGAATTCACTATCATAGCAATGTGTTATCTTTAATATTCAATTTACAACCAAGAATTACTAGACATGCAAAGACAGAGGAAAGTGTGACTCATAAACAGGAAGAAAGACAATCAGTAGAAACTGACTCCCAATGGTCCCAAAGGTTGAAGTTAGCAAATAAAAACTGTAAAGCAGAGATTTATAAAATGTGTTCAAAGAATTAAATAAAGTGTAATATCAATGAGTGAAAAACAAGAAAGTCTCAAAAGAGAAGCATCCACAGAAAAATAGAAATCTGACAACTAAAAAATTTGATAAATTTAAAAAATTGACTAGATGGGCTCAACAGTAGATTGGAGATGGTAGAATAAAATATAGTTTATAGCCCCCTCTAAGGAACTGTGGAGGCCAAAAGATATTGCAATGATACAATAAAAGTGTTGAAACAAATACAAAGTTGTCAATAACAAATTCCATGTTTAATGAAGTTATCTTAAAAAATAAAAATGAAATTAAAACATTTTTGGATAAACAGAAAGTGAGAAAAATCTGCTAGAACCACTAGAACTAAAAGTAAATTTGTGAAGATAGCAGTATAGAAGGCCACGATATAAACACCAATAGTGAATGTATATGTGTGTGTGTGTGTGTGTGTGTGTGTGTGTGTGTATGTATATGAAAGCAACAGAAGTTTAAAGTGAAATATAATTCCACTTAATAGTATTCAAAAATATTATATACTTAGGGTTAGGGATAAGTTTAATAAACTGGAAAAATACTTGTATGCGCAAAACTATAATCTTTGCTCAAACTAAAGGACAACTAAATTAATGGAACACAACTAAATTAATATTCATGGATGGAAGAATCAGTGTACTTGAAATGTCAGTTCTACAAATTGAACTATATATTCAATGCAAATGCAATAAAAATTTCAGCAGGAATTTTATTTGGGGAAAAATTTTATAAGCTACTTCTAAAATTCATATGAAAATGATAACAACTGAGGGAAAAAAACAATTTTGAGAAAGAGAAAGTTGGAGTAATTATATTACCTATTTTAACACATATGTGGTCAACTGATTTTTGACAAACAGTCCAAGGTAATTAAAAGGCAAACAGAGTTAAGTTTCTCAGTAATGGTGCTACAGCAATTGGGTATCAATATAATAAAAAAAAAGCCCTTGAATTTACCTCATATCAAATATAAAAATAGAGATAAGAGATCTATACATAAAAAGTACAATTATAAAAGATATAGAGGAAAGCACAGAAGAAAAATCTTTGTCATCTTCTAACAATTAAGGATTTCTTAGAACACAAAAAGTATGACCCATAAAAGAAAAAAAAAAAAACTGGTACATTGGTTGTATGGTATGTGTAAATTGGATTAATTCAAATTTTAAAATAGTGCTTTTTGAGAGACATCATTGAAAATACAGGAAGAGGAATTCCCTGGTGGTCCAGTGGCAAAGAAGCTGCCTGCCAATGCAGGGGACGTGGGTTCAGTCCCTGGTCTGAGACGATCCCACATGCCACAGAGCATAAAGACTTGTACATGGATGCTCATGAGCTTTGTTTATAACAGCTTCCCAATGAAAACTACCCATATGTCCATCAACAGATGAATGACTGAGCAAAATGTCAAACATTGGTATAATGGAATGCCACTCACCAATTAGAAATCTGTGTAACAATATGTATGGACCTCAAAGACATGATGCTGAATGAAAGAAGCCAGACACCAGAGTACACACTCTATGATTCCACTTATAAAACTTAATAAAATGTGGATAATCTATAGTGACAGAGCAAATCAGTGGTGGCCTAAAAGCTAGGTGTGGATAGGGCTGATGCAAATGGACATAGAAAACTTTCATGTGGCTGGAAAGTTCTATATCTTAATTGTTGTGGTGGTTCCACGGTGTACACATCAGTGTGTGTGTATGTTTAGTTGTTCAGTCATGTCCGACTCTGTGCAACCCCATAGACGGCAGCCCACCAGGCTCCACCGTCCCTGGAGTTCTCCAGGCAAGAACACTGAAGTGGGTTGCCATTGCCTTCTCCAATACGTGTAAGTGAAAAGTGAAAGGGAAGTCGCTCAGTCGTGTCCGACTGTTCGTGATCCCGTGGACTGCAGCCCACCAGGCTCCTCCATCCATGGGATCTGCCCTCCATGGGGTCGAACAGAGTCGGACACGACTGAGGCGACTTAGCAGTAGCAGTAAAAAGAACACAGAAAATGTCAGACTGAGTGTTGTGGTTATAAAAACAACTTTAGTACAGTGTTTCCCAATTCCTTCAAACTTGGCTTTCTTTTCTACGACTGTCACTTATCAGATCAGTTCATTACTGTTCAAGTCAACTGCAGATGTTCCTTAGGAAAGTCCTCTGGAGATTCGAGCAAAGCCACATGCACAGTGTGAGAAATATATAAGTGATTCCTGATGATCCAATCCACAGTCCAATAAATTCTGCACACATGTAGAAATTAACTACTACCCATGTGCCATCTGTCTTATGAAACTTATTTGTTGTCTCATGTCACCTCTGTTATGTCTTATGTCTCCACCTGTCTTTGTGTCTTCATCTGCACCCTTGAACTTGATACTTATTTGGCTCCCTTGAACTTGATACTTATTTGGCTCTTCTATTTCAGTTTTTTACCTTATCTGTTTCTCAGTCTGTCTTTCTGAGCCTCCCTGACTGTGTTCCCCACATCTCTGAGCCACTATCCTGCACTTCTGCACTCAGACCCAGCTTCTGAAACTCAATCTGGAACTCAGCCTAAGTCTACTGATTAGGATGATCTTGACGTTTTTGATAACATTCAACATTCATTAAACAAATATTTATTGAGTGCATGCTATGTGCCAGGTATACCTAGATGCCAGCAATAAACAGAACAGAATGTCTGCCTTTATAAAATATTTATTTTAATGGAGAGAGTCTAACAATAAACAAATTACAAAGTAGACTATACACTATAGTAGGTAGTGATATATCCTATGGAGAAAAACAAAGCAGTGAAGGAGGACAGGAAAGGTGAGGATGAGTTGTATTTATAATACGGTCATAAGAGGGGGTGACGTTTGGGCAAAACATGAAGTGAGCAAGTAACTGATAAAGACATTTACGAGAATAACTTAGACGTGCTGCTGCTAAGTCGCTTCAGTTGTGTCCAACTCTTTGTGATCCCATAGATGGCAGCCCACCAGGCTCCACCGTCCCTGGGGTTCTCCAGGCAAGAACACTGAAGTGGGTTGCCATTGCCTTCTCCAATACGTGAAAGTGAAAAGTGAAAGGGAAGTCGCTCAGTCGTGTCCGACTCTTTGTGATCCCATGGACTGCAGCCTACCAGGCTCCACCGTCCATGGGATTTTCCAGGCAAGAGTACTGGAGTGGGTTGCCATTGCCTTCTCCAACTTAGACCTAGAGGAAAGCAAGTTCAAAGGTCCTGAGCTAAGAGCATGTGTGGTGTGCTCTGTGTTTAAGTCCATGAATGTACTTGAAGTACACTGGGCAAAAGGAGATGATGAGAGAGCCAGCAGGATGTGCAGGGTTAGGTAGATGCTTGTTGGCCCTGGACAGCTCTATTTTATTCTCATGCCATGATAGATTTGTACATTACCACCTTTTACTACCAAAAGTGTTCAGGTTAAAGTGAAAAGTTACATGCTCACTGTAATATAATCTTATAAGGAATTGACTTCTTCTCTGAATGAGAAGGGAAACATGCAGAGATTTTTGTAAAAATGACAAATTAAAATCAGTTTGTAAAGCAATTATCCTCCAATTAAAAATAAAAACATTCAAAAATCAGATGAGTAAAATGTGGAGATGATATGAAAACTCGTAAAGTACAAAAGGCTACACAGTCCATGTAAGCCTTTCTCTCACCCTGTGCCCTTCCTTCCACCCATGTGTTCCTGTCCTGGACACAACCGCTGTTAGCAGTTTCCAAGGTATCTTTACTGCAGTGCTTTGAACACAGGAGTGATACAACACAGCTCTCATCTCTAATGGACCACTCAGGCTGCTGTGTTAAGAAGACTGGGGTAGAAGCATGGGACCAGTCAGGAAGTTATTACAAAATTCCAGGTAAGCAAAGAACTTCCTTAATTCCACTACCCAAAGACAGGAAGAAATAGAAAAAAAGTGTTTTTTTTTTTTTTTCACTTTAGAAAGAGTTAGTATATCTTTGGGTTAGAACAGTTTTTTCTGGAACCCACCAATCTTACTTGTCCGCTCCCTAGTTTCTATTGGAGCACTTGAAATTTGTTTTTCATAATGTTTAAAACCACTTGTAAAGATACATTTTATGATCATTTGTTTCAAAACATCTTATATTTTGAGCTTCTTGAGGATAGGAACCATATCTTTCTTTAACAAGGGTATATCAATGCCTTTAAGAGTAAATTTTGAATGAAATAAGAACTTACAAGTCCTTTTCTCTTGCTACTCTTCTAATAGAAATAATCTAAGAGCAACTCAATTTCTTTTTATCTCCTTCCAAACCTGGTTTCTAAAAGATTAATTCATAGCTGGATGGGAATAAAGAAAAAAAATTAAACTAGTTTCTAATATGTATACATCCCATGTATTTTTTTCATCTTCTTTTTATACAGACAATAGGAAACCAAGGATGCATGGAGAAAACAGGCTTATGAGATTTAGTATACCTAAGCATTTATATATTTATACAAGAAATATAAGATGGATATTTAAGAAACTGGCTTTAGAAAATATTCCAATTTTACCCATATATTTTCTATTATTAATGTATAGGTTGTAAACTATGACTTTTTCAAAATTATTTCATGACTAAAGTATTATTAGGATGGATACTAATATAAACATAATTTTTTATGTCTTTAAGAAAAGCATTGCTCTATATTTTAGTTTTAAGGAGAGAGAGATTCTCTTTATTTTCTTGGGTCCCATGTAAGAATTATTTCAGTAGGTGGTGGAACAGTGTTTTTTTATATACACTTGCTGTTCTGTTGAAATGTTTCTCTCTAGTCCTGCGGGCATTACTGTGTCAGTGAAGAGAGTAAACAGAATGAAATCAAGGGGTTGGCATAACCACACGTCAACTCAGCCCAAACACAGAGGCTAGGCCTTGTAGCTTCCTCATTAATGATGCTTCTCTTGTACTTTGTTTAAAAAGCTGGACCATTGTGGTCCATAACTGGCATCCCTTTTTCTCTGCCTTAGAAGTTACTCATCTTCACCTTGGTGGAACTGAAAGATGTCTCCTGTTGGGTGAGGCCACTTCCTCTCTGTAACCATGTGGAGACAGAGGCCCAGCAAGATTCAGTAACAAAGTCAGTGAGTATTTAGGGATTGGAATGGCCATCTCCTGATACCCAGTTTACTACTCCTTGCTTTCTTTCTTATATAGTGGAAAAAATACAGATATAAACTATATGTACAATAATAATCTTTTAAAAACACAAGAAATGGAAAACATATGTGATTATAGAAAATGAACTGAAGCAAAAGTGGGACATGAAGAATATAATGGTTCCAAAAGGTCAGAAACAATAAGTTATACATTTCCTTGATCTCAAGAACCTAACACGATGTTAAGTTGGTTGTAGGCTAATTGCTCAAATTACATCTTTATTTTTTTTTAAACACCAGTTAAACTTCTACTACATTGGAATCCCCTGCATGACCATGATATGGCTTTGTCATTATTCAATTTCCCATATATTCTAACATTGTTAATATTCACTAAACATTTATAATGAATTAAGCAAATGTCATATTTTCAGAAAGTATTACTTATACTTTTATGTGGGCCGGACATTTTCATCCTAGCATCATACATAATTTTATCTGTTCATATGTCTTTATGTCAATAACAGTGTTTGCCCTCTCCATAAGGTAATTTCTGTTTCAACACCTGCACAATTATAAGGTGAAAACTATTTCCAATTGCCACAAGAGCTAAATGGGAAATTTAGCTAAAGCAGAAACATTGCTGAAGAATTTTTCTCTTGAAATTGTAATGTTATATCACTGCAGCCAGGGAGGAAGAAAAGACAGTCTTATATTATGTATGGTTAGATATCTGGATTGGGGGTTATTACTGGCTCTGTTTCTCTTGGAAAAAAAAATGGATAGGGTAAAACTCTAACTAAAGTAATTTCAGTGTTATTCAATATTGTATTAATGGAGGGAAGCATCATTTTAACTGCAGCAATCTATAGAATTATGGACTGATTACTAGTTCAAATGACAGAGTCCTACAATGAAACCCATAATTTTACATTATGTTCTGCAAGAGATGATAGCAGTTCTTCACATATAATGGTATTGCTAGCCCAGAATCTTGTTAATGCTCATAGACTGAGAGGTTGTGCTTATCGTTCCTTATTTTGAATCAAGAAGAAAAATTTTTTCAAAGGTCTTCCGGCCTTTATTTTTCATATCAGGGATTTTGATCAGTTAGAAATTTTCATAGAAGAGGTACCTTGATTTTAAAAATTTCAAGAACTTAGTAGAATAGTAAAACTACTAAAAAACGAGTATTTTCTTAGAAAATTAAGAAATGCAAGTGCTGCGGTTTAACTTACGTATTGTATAGCTCTTTGTAGCTATTTCCAGTCACTGATTTCTATGGAAAGTAGCTTCAGTTAGTTGCTTGTTACCGAGCAACAATTTATTCCAATTATAACTGAAATGTTCCTAATAGACAGTTACTGGTGGATAAAAACAGATTTTAAAAATGAACTATTAAATCCATAGTATTTTCTCTTGTTGTAAGAGGCAGAAATTATTCTAACAATTGACATTTTCTAATGTTCCAAGGTCTTTTTAGACATTTCAAGTGATCTGGGGTGCATCGGTGAGGACTCATGGGGTGGCACGGTTCAGAGCTGTTAAATGTGGAAATGACACAATTAAAATAGCTACAGAGAATAGGGACGGAATGTTACCAGTGTACAGAATGCCACATTCTCTACCAGATGCAAATGGCATACAGTCTTCAAACTTTCACAAGAGATTTTTTCTTTGGAAAAAGTTCTTAATAGACATTTGGTAACTACATTCTCTTTTTAAAGATCTCCCCATTCCATGTTTAGTTATCTCTTAACAATAAAAAGTATAAAAACAAAAACTACCACAGTTTACAAACAACCATGGGGAACAGACAAATATATCCCTTGATATTTTATATGTTTTTTTTAAGGCAATAAAAGAGAACATTTCCTGTTTCGTGACCCAAATCCAAGCACATTCCTTGACCAACTTCAACCTTTTCTTGAGTCTTCCGGCTTCTGAAGCTAGCTTCTGAGTAAGCTCAAAAGTTTGCCCCATGGATGTATGCACGAATGACATATTTAGTTTGCAAGACAGATAAGATTTCTATGTTTTCTTCTTTCTTAATACTATTAAAATGAAGTCTAAAATGTACTGACCATTGTTGCAAATTGATGTAAACAAAATTTACATGCACAGGAGGATAAGAAGTACACTGATTATAAGAGACGTAAACTTGGGAACTTTGAGTCAACAGTCATGCATTTTGAAATGTATCTTAAATGATCTGATCAATCCCAACAGCAGAATGAAGACCCAATTGCTGAAAACTCACATTATCTAGGTTCAGTCTTCCATCCCCCCATACCAGAAAACAGGCAAGAACACTCTCAGTACCAGCCCCAGGCAGGGTATAAAGAAATACTTGTTGAATTTAATTGGGCTGAATTAAAATTTGTCTTTTTAAAGAATAAAGTTGGCATCTCAAGTTCAAGGTCCCCTGATAATCTAGGCTGTCCACAGCTGACTGTCTAATGAACTCCTGACGAGTTGTAGATGAAAGAGATTAAAATAACACTGCTTAGAACTCACTTTAGGCTGTTTCATTATCTGGACTAAGGAAGTCTAGGATAATTACAGTGTTACTTAAAAAAAAAGTTTCATCATTGTACTTCCTGTTTGGCGAGTAAATAATAAAACATTTATGGTCTGTAAGGCACCTATTAAAACCCTTGACACCCTGCAAAAGCTAGTAACTTGGAGAAGTCAAGAATTCTCCCTGACAGGACACTGAAACGCCAACCTTAAACGATCAGCGACTCATTGCCATAGTGTGACAGTCTTAGCCCTGTTGCAACTGGGCGACTCATCAATTCGCAGAGAGAAGCATCATCAGGGTACACAGGGATGCTGTTATTACCCATTTTAAGTATGACGCGAAGGTCACATATCAGGCAATTACACCTTTTCATTACATGCTAACCCCTCACGGCAGGGAAGCCATGCTTATGACTGCATTAGACAGACAAAGCCTTCAGTTCTTTTTATTTTTTTTTTTAAATGAAAAGCAAAAAAAAAAAAAAA
>SJYQ01000665.1:235977-296119 GCA_006410935.1 Redunca redunca
AAAAAAAAAAAAAAAAAAAAAAGGCAAAGAAGAAGCAGGGTGGTTAAATTAGCGTGCTGGAATCTTTTCAGTTTGTCGCAGAGTAGAAAAATAAAAAAGGAAAAAAAAGGCTCAGTAATTTAAATTTGCTCTCAGTTCAGCCTGCGTGGTTGGGTCCCGCCCCTGCCTCCCGCTGGGTTCCCCTACCTGCAAGGCTGAAATTGACAGCTACTGTGCAAACAAAAAAAAGGCAACAAGCATGCTGGGACCATTCTGTCTGCTGTTTGGGTCTCACTTGTCCTGACAACTAAAAATCATCAGTGGAAAGGTATTCGGATTTTCTGTTTGAAGCATTTGCATGTAATTCACTTCCATTTTAATTGATACACCATAGCTCATGATGATGGGGTTTGATTACTGTTTGGGTTTTTTTTTTTTTTTTTTCTTTCCTTTTTTATTAATCTGTATAATAATGAGTTATTACTATTATTGATATTTTACTATTATATCTGTTTATTGCCATCCTGTACATATCCACTGTCCTGTTCACCTCTCCAAGAAAGACTCTCTCCTGCCTTTTCTTTTAATGTGTCAACACTGTAATTTCTAGGAATGATAGAAATACCAAGATTACTAGGACTTCTACTTTTCTTCTTCTTCTTCTTTTTTTTTTTTTGAGCATGTAATGTTGAGATGTTGAGAATAATTCTAGGGACAGAAGGGCCCAGGAAGAAAATTCCATAAGCACCAGCAACTTCTAAGAAGGATGAATATTAATGTAAGAAGTCTGCAGCCAGATCCAAAAAGTTCCTATTCATATTCATGAACTGGGCAAAGAGCTAAAAATCGTACAGATAAATTTGGTCTCCACTACAAACTTCACCTGAGGTGTCTTCTATAGAAAACTGCTTTAATTTTAGCACCAAAAATAAAATGGTTACTTAATGCACAGCAGATTGTCAGTCTGTAGCAGAGGAGTTATGAAAGATAATGAAACCCATCCTTCCTTTGTCAGGATTTTAATGGCTTACCCAGAATTTACAACAAGCTTTTTTGTTGTTGTTTTCTAAATGCTCTTTTCAGATGAGGCTGTTATGGGCTATTTTGGTATGACGATACTACAAACCTCCATGGAGTATGAATTATCTGCAGGTTTCCTTCTTAATCTGAAGCATTGCTTCTAAAATGGAAGATAATGTGTTTCTCCTTGCTTCTAAAATGGGAGATAATGTGTTTCTCCTGTTAAAGTATGGATTTTCCTTATATAATTCTACTGCTCTGACGTCAGAAAGAGTACCATGCTGATGAGTGTGTCATGTCATATAATTGGGCCAGGGTGGTTAAGAATAAAAGATAAAGTGTGCACAGATTTTCACCAGTGGCTAAAAACATGAAAGAAAATTACTCTTACTAACACGATAGCATTTAATCTACCCTTGCTTGTTAGTTTTCCTATTTTTAAAAATATTTCCCCCTTATCCCTACCTCAAACCCTTTAGAAGGATTTCAATATTTCTTCATAACTCGTACAATCCCTGAATGCCAAAAATGGGCTTAATTTGGAGGACTTAATGTACTTCACTTTTTAAGGTCAGATTTTCACATCTGAAATAAATACAAATATAAATTAAGTGAACATGATTTAGTTTTCCAAATTGGTAAAAATTTAGCTGAGTGCCAGGAATTTATGTTGTCATTTGAGGTCTCATAATAAATTCAAACCCAGTTAAAAGTGGAAAGGGTTGAGGTGTCTCAAAGCAAAAGGACATCTTTTCTTGTATTGAAATCTCTATCAGAATTTTTTCTCCATCAGTAATGAATGCTTTTTGCTCTGTTCCCACAAACAGCTGTAGTGGAGAAAAATAAGGCAGGTCAAGTACTCAAGAAGCCACGTTAACTTCCCAGGTAGTTAGGCAATCAGCTTTAATGAAACAGTGGTAAATTACACCAATGTGCTAATTAGGGTACTTTGTCACAGCATCAAATGCAATAAAACCAACCCATGCTTTGGCTTGGAAAGTGTCATGCATAGATTTTTTCAAAAGATTTAATTGAAGAGAGATTTTATTTTCCTGAAGCATTCTGTAAATGCAAAGGATTTTTATCAACCCTTTCATTTTAAAGAGTTCTAGAAAGCAAAGTAGAACTGAAGAGACACATAGAAGGGACAAACATGTAGAACTGGAAAAAAATAAATGATTCTTTTTCAGTTTGGTCTCTTATTTTAAAGATACATGTTTTTTATAACTAATATGCCAACATGAAATACATTGTGGATAATGGCACACACTGAGAACATGTGAGATAAAATACAGATAGGCACAGATCAGCACGTGTTGGTTTGCATTCTGAATATCTCTATTTTAAATGAAGCAGAAAGAATATTTTTATGGTTGCCAGTGCTGCGTGGATACAATTAGAAGAATATTAGTCTTAATCAAATAAAAAACCTTGACATTGAACTTTAGAGCAGGAGCAGTATTTAGGAAATGTATGAGCCCCACTTTCCCACTAGACATTTAGCTTGTTACTTTGGAAGTTTCTACTTGGTGCTGGGGGACCAAGTACTGGCTTATCATGTATCTCGTAGCCAATCTAGGGAAAAAAAAAAAAAAAAGAAAAGCCACTTCATAAACATCCTACTAAATTATTAGGGAACTCTGTATGGTGATATACATTCTATAGCTTTCAAACTGTGGAAATGTGTCTTAAAGAAATACATTGAATGTGTTTCAAAGAGATTCTTTGAGTAGGTTTAATGTGATATATGGTTTAAATGTTCATGCCCATGGAAACAATACTAGGGGAGGAAATGCTGGTTTTTTTTTTTTGATGTGTTTCAAATTAATACATTTTTACCTTTTCAGTTATAAATGACAATAAAATACTTTTCAAAATTACTGCAGATTTTAAAATAACTTTATTACTTTTTGAAAATGTCTCCCTAATTCTGAATCACCTATCTTCAGTGTGATTTTACTGTTCTGTCTTTGGAACAGCAAAGCACTCCTTAATGAATGATATATTATGGCCCTGACCACATTATTATGACCCTACTACATTATTGACTACAATAGCCCATGAACAATTTCTTAAAAACATATAATTCTGAGAAAGTGTGTGCATTTATTGCTATACTTTAGTACCATAATTAACCCCTTTAAGCCTGAATAACCAGAAAATACCTTGCTACCTTCATTAAAATGGCCAGCTGACCTGGGTTGTCTTTTGAACCAAGTTTCTAATGTTAAATTAATTTTATCAAATTTATGAAGTTTAACTTGAGTTTCTAAGTGTATGCTTACACAGAAAGTCAGAATTTCTGACTTTAACAGGATTTTCATAATGATTTATTTGGTATCACCAAATACAAACGGAGCTATGGAGAGTTTAGCCTGGGAATTTAGATTATAAAGGGATCAACTTGGAAACTAATATTTGACCCAGATTGAACAAAGGCTATACGATGCCTTAAACTTCCATAGGCCATTTCTATCTTGCTGCCAAGATAGAAAGATGCCAAGATGGGCAAACATGCTAAAAATGAACTGTTTTTAAATTCAGTTCAGTTCTGAAGTGTAAGGTAGTCCAGATGAGAGTGGGTTCAAATGACTCAACATAATGTCCCTTTACTAGTGGTGCCAGGAACATGTGATCCATCAAGGATCGTGGCACTTTATAATGGGAGATGATATTAATTTCTGTTTCTAAACTCAAAGTATACATTTTTCCTCTGATAGAGAGAGTAAACATTCAAGATACAAGCAGAGAACACAGTAAGCTACAGAAAATAAAAAGAACACCCAAGTTGAGAGACATATACAGAACTATAGTGCTTTTCAGAAATGTAGATTACCTGGTTAAACGGGCAGCTAGATTTTACAGAGTACGTTGTTAAGGAGCAAAGCTTCCTTACAAATCAGTGGATAAGAGATGGTATTTTGAGATAGTATGTGCAAAGATGAAACCCCAAAGAAATTCTAATCCCTACACTGACCAAGGGAGAAGGGAATGGTGACCCACTCCAGTATTCATGCCTGGGAAATCCCATGGACAGAGGAGCATGGCAGGTTATTGTCCATGAGATTGAAGAGTTGGACATGACTAAGCAACTAACACACTGACCAGGGAGAGGGGAAAAAGAAAAAAGACAAAGGGTTTAGAGAATAGGATCCACAGAGAAGATCTGTGTTTGAAAGAAGGGGTGACATCTTGCTTGGGTACTGCAGTGGATGGCAGCGCAGCTTATCCTGTGGGTGTTACAGAGAGGTGCAAGTTTTGCACAGCGTGTGATGATGTGGTTGGTCTGAGACACGTTCACTGGACAAAGTAGAGGAGAGTTCCAGGACCCGGTCAAGCTCTCCAGAAAGTGATCAGTGGAGAAGCGATAATGATGAAAGTCAGGAGCACGTAACAGAAACCACATAATGATGAGCTCTTCAAGAGAAAGCCAAGAAATTAGCAGAATTCCAGGGATGGCAAATGAAGAAGAGCTCAAGTGACAGACTGAGAAGTGGCATGGAAGGCAAGGAATGTGGAACAAGAGGGAATAAAAGAATCCAAGTAAGATCGTTTAGACTGCTCCAAGGCATCAAATTCTGCAAAGATTACAAATATTTATAATCTGGACTGCAATAGATTAGAAAATAGTAACTTGAAATAGCAAGTTAAAGGCGATTTGCAAAGTGATTTCATTGCAGTGGTAGAGTCAGTTGCCAAACAGTATTGGTGAAAAAAGGGAACTGCCAAAGGCAAGATTTCATGGAGTTAATGACCAGATGATTAAATTTAATTACAACTTTTTAGCCCTCTTCCTGAGGTCCTCTCTGACGAGACAGTTTAGTTTAGGTTTTGAGCGGTAGTATACACAGAAGAACCATACAAAAAAGATCTTAACAACCCAGATAACCACGATGGTGTGATCACTCACCTAGAGCCAGTCATAGAGTGCAAAGTCAATGTGGGCCTTATGAGCATCAGTATGAACAAAGCTGGTGGAAGTGATGGAATTCCAGTTGAGCTATTTCAAATCCTAAAAGATGATGCTGAGAAAGGGCCGCATTCAACATGTCAGCAAATTTGGAAAACTCAGCAGTGGCACAGGACTGGAAAAGGTCAGTTTTCAGTCCAGTCCCAAAGAAGGGCAATGCCAAAGAATGTTCAAACTACCGCACAATTGCACTCATCTTACATGCTAGCAGTGACTTCCCTTGTCACAGGGCTTCCCTCCTAGCTTAGTTAGTAAAGAATTCGCCTGCAATGCAGGAGACCCGGGTTCGTTTCCTGGGTTGGGAAGATCCCCTGGAAAAGGAATTAGCAACCACTCCAGTATTCTTGCCTGGAGAATCCCATTGACAGAGAAGCTTGGTGGGCTACAGTCCATGGGATCGCAAGAGTCAGACACAATTTGGTGACATGCTAGGAAGGTAATTCTCAAAATTCTCCAAACGAGGCTTCAACAGTATGTGAGACGACAACTCCCAGATGTTCAAGCTGGATTTAGAAAATGCAGACGAACCAGAGATCAAATTTCCAACACCCTTTGGATTAGAGAAAAAGCAAGAGAATTCCAGAAAAAAAAGCCTTTGTGTGGATCAAGACAAACTGTTGGAACACTCTTAAAGAGATGGGATACCAGACCCTTACCTGCCTCCTGAGAAATCTGTATGAAGGTCAAGAAGCAAGAGTTAGAACTGTACACGGAACAGTGGACTACGTCCAAATTAGGAAAGGAGTACGTCAAGGCTGTATACTGTCACCCTGCTTATTTAACTTACATGCATAGTACATCATGTGAAATGCTGGACTGGATGAAGCACAAGCTGGAATCAAGATTGCTGGGAGAAATATCGATAATCTTAGATATGCAGATGACACCACCCTTATGGCAGAAAGCAGAGAGGAACTAAAGAGCCTCTTGATGAAAGTCAAAGAGGAGAGTGAAAAATATGGCTTAACACTCGACATTCAAAAGACATGTTATCCAGTTGCAACACGTCATGGCAAATAGATGGGGAAACAATGGAAACAGTGACAGACTATTTTCTTGGGCTCCAAAATCACTGGATATGGTGACTGCAGTCATGAAATTAAAAGGTGCTTGCTCTTTGGAAGAAAAGCCAAGACAAACCTCAGTTCAGTTCAGTCGCTCAGTTGTGTCCGACTCTTTGCGACCCCATGAATCGCAGCACGCCAGGCCTCCCTGTCCATCACCATCTCCTGGAGTTCACTCAGACTCACGTCCATCGAGTCCGTGATGCCATCCAGCCATCTCATCCTGGGTTGTCCCTTTTCCTCCTGCCCCCAATCCCTCCCAGCATCAGAGTCTTTTCCAATGAATCAACTCTTCGCATGAGGTGGCCAAAGTACTGGAGTTTCAGCTTTAGCATCATTCCTTCCAAAGAAATCCCAGGGCTGATCTCCTTCAGAATGGACTGGTTGGATCTCCTTGCAGTCCAAGGGACTCTCAAGAGTCTCCTCCAACACCACAGTTCAAATGCATCAATTCTTTGGTGCTCAGCCT
Source organism: Redunca redunca (assembly GCA_006410935.1). Classification (NCBI taxonomy): domain Eukaryota; kingdom Metazoa; phylum Chordata; class Mammalia; order Artiodactyla; family Bovidae; genus Redunca; species Redunca redunca. Next base: position 242,480 of record SJYQ01000665.1, read on the forward strand.
TTTTCAGTCCAACTCTCACATCCATACATGACCACAGGAAAAACCATAGCCTTGACTAGACGGACCTTAGTCGGCAAGGTAATGTCTCTGCTTTAGAATATACTATCTAGGTTGGTCATAACTTTTCTTCCAAGGAGTAAGCATCTTTTAATTTCATGGCTGCAGTCACCATCTGCAGTGATTTTGGAGCCCAAAAAATAAAGTCTGACACTGTCTACTGTTTCCCCACTTATTTCCCATGAAATGATGGGACCAGATGCCATGATCTTCATTTTCTGAATGTTNTATTGAGCCCATCTTTGCATGAAATGTTCCCTTGGTATCTCTAATTTTCTTGAAGAGATCTCTAGTCTTTCCCATTCTGTGTATTTAAAAGCAGAGACCTTACTTTGCTGACAAATGTCCATATTGTCAAAGTTATGGTTTTTCCAGTAGTCATGTATGGTTGTGAGAGTTGGACCGTAAAGAAGGCTGAGTGCCGAAGAATTGATTCTTTTGAACTGTGGTGTTGGAGAAAACCCTTGAGAGTCTCTTGTACTGCAAGGAGTTCAAACCAGTCAATCCTAAAGGAAATCAGTCCTGAATATTCATTGGCAGGACTGATGCTGAAGCTGAAGCTGCAATACTCTGGCTTCCTGATGTGAACAGGATTGAGCAACTGAGCACACACACACAAAGGATATGAAGGAACTAGATTTCAAGGTTTTTAACTCTTGATATATCTGTAAAATAACATATGATAATGTATTTGGAATATGTACAGTTATATTTTGAGTTTTACTAGAAAACTGTCTCATGTAGAGAAAATTGTATTGGAAAGTAAAAAATGTAAATAATATAACTATGCTACCAGTGGGCTTCCCAGGTGGCCTAGTGGTAAAGAATCCACCTGTTCCTGCAAGGAGACTCAGGAGATGCAGTTTTGATCCCTGGGTTGGGAAGATTGCCCTGGAGGAGGAAATGGCAACTCACTCCAGTATTCTTACTTGGAATGGAGCCAGGTGGGCCACAGTCCATGGGGTCGCAGAAGAGTCAGACATGACTGAGCACCAATACTTGGTGTTCAGTTTGGGAGGACCATATACATATATACAGTTTCAAAGGAAATGGTTTTGTGGCACTCTTAACAAGACTGAGGAAATATTTGTTGAATAACTAAGTACTTAAATAGCCTCCATGAAGTACACTGTAACACATCTTATATTTAAACATTCTGGAATCCACATAAGTTTAAAAGTATAATGTTGCTTCCAATGGTGAGATTAAGTGATTGTTTACTCAGATTTGAACTGGGATAACTAACCTCCCATTTCAGGATATTAGTTTCACTTGTTGCTTTTGAGTTTTCTCAAATAAGAATCTTTATCAATCAATTTATAAAGAAGTTTAGCCCTATCATTCATTATGCTCTGCAAAATACTCTTTGACATACTTCTATTTTCTGATACTATAAATAAGGCAGAGTTAAATAATTTCCTTTTTTGGCACTTTAGCAAAGGAATATAGTATTTCATTACAAAACTCATAGCTTCTTCTCAAACATGGGTGAGAAAATCTATTTTAGGGCAGAATTCAGTTCAGTTCAGTCACTCAGTTGTGTCCAAGCTTTGTGACCTTGTGACCCAAGGACTGCAGCATGCCAGGCTTCTCTGTCCATCACCAACTCCTGGAGCCTACTCAAACGCATGCCCATCGAATTGGTGATGCCATCCAAGGATCTCATCCTCTATTGCCCTCTTCTCCTCCTGTCTTCAATCTGTCCCAGCATCAGGGTCTTTTCTAATAAGTCAGTTCTTTGCATCAGGTGATCAGAGTATTGGAGCTTCAGCATCAGTCCTGCCAATGAATATTCAGGGTTGATTTCCTTTAGGAGTGACTGATTTGATCTTCTTGCAGTCCAGTTCAGTTTAGTCCAGTCGCTCAGTCATGTCTGACTCTTTGCAACCCCATGGACTGCATCACGCCAGGCCTCCCTATCCATCACCAACTCCCAGAGTTTACCCAAATTCATGTTCATTGAGTCAGTGATGCCATCCAACCATCTTACCTTCTGTCGTCCCCTTCTCCTCCTGCCTTCAATCTTTCCCAACATCAGGGTCTTTTCAAGTGAGTCAGCTCTTCGCATCAGGTGGCCAAAGTACTAGAGTCCAAGGGCCTCTCAAAAGTCTTCTCCAACACTGTAGTTCAAAAGAATCAATTCTTCAGTTCTCAGCTTTCTTTATGGTCCAACTCTGACATCCATACATGACTACTGGAAAAAACAGCTTTGAATAGATGGACCTTGTAGACAAAGTAATGTCTCTGCTTTTTCATATGCTGTCTAGGTTGGTCATCACTTTCTTCCAAGGAGCATCTTTTAATTTCATGGCTGCTGTCACCATATGCAGTGATTTTGGAGCCCAAGAAAATAAAGTCTGTCACTGTTTCCATGTTTCCCCATCTATTTGTCATGAAATGATGGGGCTGGATGCCATGATCTTCATTTTTTGAATGTTGAGTTTTCACTCTCCTTTTCAATGTCATCAGGAGGCTCTTTAGTTCCTCTCTGCTTTCTACCATAAGGGTGGTGTCACCTGTGTATTTGAGGTTATTGATATTTCTCCAGGGAAACTTGATTCCAGCTTGTGCTTCATCTTGTGCCTGGCATTTGGCATGATGTACTCTGCAGGTAAGTTAAATAAGCAAGGTGACAATAGACAGCCTTGATGTACTGCTTTCCCAATTTGGAGGTAGTCCACTGTTCCATGTCTGGTTCTAACTGTTGCTTCTTGACTTGCATACCGGTTTCTCAGGAGGCAGGTCAGGTGGTCTGTCACTCCCGTCTCTTTCAGAATTTCCCACAGTTTGTCATGATCCACACAGTCAAAGGCTTTAGTGAAGTCACTGAAGCAGAAGTAGATATTTTTCTGGAATTTTCTTGTTTTTTCTATGATCCAATGGATGTTGGAAATTTGATCTCTGGTTTTTCTGCCTTTTCTAAATCCAGCTTGCACATCTGGGAGTGCTTGGTTCACATCCTGTTGAAGCCTCTTTTGAGAGAATTTTGAGCATTACCTTGCTACCATGTGAGATGAATGAAATTGTGTGGTAGCTTGAACATTCTTTGGCATTGCTTTGCCTTTCTTTGGAATGAACTGGTATGAATACTGACCTTTTTCAGTCCTGTGGACACTGCTGAGTTTTCCAAATTTGATGACATTTTGAGTGCAGTACTTTCACAACATCTTCTTTCAGAATTTGAACTAGCTCAGTTGGAATTCCATCACCTCCACTGGCTTTGTTCATAGTGATGCTTCCTAAGGCCCACTTGACTTTGCATTCCAGGTTGTCTGGCTCTAGGTAAGTAATCACACCATTGTGGTTATCTGGCTCATTAAAAACTTTTTGTGTAGTTCTTCTGTGTATTTTGCCACTTCCTGTTAATATCTTCTGCATCTGCTAAGTCCGTACCACTTCTGTCCTTTATTGTGCTCACCTTTGCATGAAATATTCCATTGGTATCTTTAACTTTCTCGAAGAGATCTATAATCTTTCCCATTCTACTCTTTTCTTCTATTTCTTTGCATTGATCACTTTAGGAAGGCTTTCTTAAAATCTCTCCTTGCTATTGTTTGGAACTCTGCATTCAGATGGGTATATCTCTAAATAGTTTCTCGTTTCTCAGCTATTTGTAAGGCCTCCTCAGACAATCATTTTGCCTTTTTGCATTTATTTTCTTGGGGACAGTTTTGATTACCATCCTGTACAATGTCACGAACCTCTGTCCATAGTTCTTCAGGCACTCTGTCTATCAGATCTAATTCTTTGAATCTATTTGTCACTTCCACTGTAGAATCATAAGGGATTTGATTCAGGTCACATGTGAATGGCCTAGTGGTTTTCCCTATTTTCTTCATTTTAAGTCTGAATTTTGCAATAAGGAGTTCATAATCTGAGCCACAGTCAGTTCTCCCAGTCTTGTTTTTGCTAACTGTACAGAGCTTCTCCTTCTTCTGCTGCAAAGAATATAATCAATCTGATTTTGGTATTGACCATCTAGTGATATCCATATGTAGAGTTGTCTCTTGTGTTGTTGGAAGAGGGTGTTTGCTATGACCAGTACACTCTGTTGGCAAAACTCTATTAGCCTTTGACCTGCTTCATTTTGTACTCCAAGGCCAGACTTGCCTGTTACTCTAGGTACATCTTGACTTCCTAGTTTTATATTCCAGTCCTCTATGATGAAAAGGACATCACTTATTTTGGTGTTATTTCTAGAAGGTCTTGTAGAACTGTTTGACTTCAGCTTCTTTGGCATTAGTAGTTGGGGCATAGACTTGGATTACTGTGATAATGAATGAACAGAGATCATTCTGTCATTTTTGAGATTGCACTGAAGTACTGCATTTTGGACTCTTTTGTTGGCTATGAGGGCTACTCCATTTCTTCTAAGGGATTCTTGTCCACAATAGTAAACATAATAGTCACCTGAATTAAATTCACCCATTCCAGTCCATTTTAGTTCAATGATTCCTAAAATGTCAATGTTTACTCTTGCCATTTCCTGTTTGACCACTTCCAATTTACCTTGATTCATGGACCTAACGTTCCAGGTTCTGATGTAATATTACTCTTTACAGCACTGGACTTTACTTCCATCACCAGTCGTATCCACAGCTGGGTGTTGTTTTCACTTTGGCTCCATCTCTTTCTTTATGAAGTTATTTCTCCACTCTTCTCCACTAGGGCAGAATTATTTTTTTTCCTCAAATCATGATTTGCTGTATTTATCAGAATTGACATAATTCTCATGTTTAAGTTGTAGGGAGAAAAATAAAAAGAATTGTACAGTGGGGGAATAGATTTGAATCCTGAAAATATTCTTTAGCCTTTTTTTTCTGTAATAATTTAACACTTTCATTTAATTAAAAGCCAATTCAAACTTGGTGATAACAGGTACAAGTTTTCCTGGATTTTCCATTAATTTATACAATTAATTTTGTTTATTTTGCTCCATAGTTGCAGCATGTTAAGATTTTATTATTTATATAGATAACAGTTAAACAATTGATACTTATGGTCTTTCACTCCTTCTTCATTTTTTGTACTATCACATATACTATCTAGAATTTCTGTTTTTTTGCCAAGTATAGTCCAATATATATTATTGGGGGAAAAAACAAAAAATAAAATAAACAAACAAAATAAAGCTAAATATCCCTGTGCTCACTATTGTGAAAAGAAAATGTTTTACTCTATAATTTTGGTGGAAAGAATAGCCAGTGTATTGCCAAGTACCTTTATTTGTATATTTTATTTTCCAAATGGTTCTGTCAACTGCAGACATGATGCACTTAAATGATCATGTGTCAAGAGTGCACTGAAAAATGTTGGCATGATAATCCATGTACAACTTGCTAAGAGTTTTGTGTTTCATCTTAGAACCAATAGGAAGTCACTGATAGCATTTTATGCAGAAGCAAGTAATATTTATCCATGTATTGCTGAAACATATGTCTACTAGCAGTACTTAAAACTGGCTAAAATGGTGAGAATGTCTTCAGTAATATTATTACCCTGATAAAGTTTTACCTTGCTTGGTTGAAAAAGGATGTAAGGTACTTTAAGGGAAAAAATAATTTGATCATTAAAAAATAAAATTTAATGATATAGAGGAGAGGAAAAAATAAGAGTACAGAAAAAAATCAGAAATTAAGTGAAAAAACATACTATAATGTTCTATACCCTTGGTAGAAGTAAGCTGCAATTTGATTCTAAGTTTTCCAAACAATGTGAAATAGAAAACACAGTCAGCTTCATCTGTCATCCTGTGTGAGATAAAAACAAACCAGTTGTTTAGGAGAAATACAGGTCTTTGAGATGGGAAACTAGATGGGCATTTCTCTCATAGGTTTTCAGACAGAGGTCCCAGCATGGTGCATGAAACAGCTTTCTCAACACAAACATTTATATTTTATGTTCAATGGGCCTGACTTTGCCTACAAAAAAGACAAACTTCTTACATCAAAGCTCCAAGTGATTATAATTTTTAGCTGAAAAATAATCCAATGCTCTACCTTGGCCCTAAAACCAAATTAGGAAAATATAGTAAGGAATTAACTCATCAATAAAGCAAATATCAAGCACCTTACTTTAGGAAATTTCCAGATAGCTCAGTGGGTAAAGAGCCCACCTGCAATACAGGAGACATAAGAGATGCAGGTTCAGTCTCTGGGTCGGGAAGATGCCCTGGAAGAGGAAATAGAAACCCACTCCAGTGTTCTTGCCTGAAAAATCCCATGGACAGGGGAGTCTGGCAGATTACAGTCCAAAGAGCGGTAAAGAGTTGAACATGATTGAATGACTAACCACAAACATAAGCACCTACTTTACACCCGGTTTTGACCTGGTCACTAAAGATTCAGTGAGGAACAAGACAATATTTATGTGTAGACTGTTGGGAATGAAGACTAGTTAAAAGACAATTGCAGTCCCGAGTGATGAGTATAAGGATGATGAAAGTAAAGTAGAAAGTAAAACAAAGAAAGGTGAGCTCCAACTGAAACCTATGAGAACATGGCTTCCAAGGGGAAGTGGCATCTGTGTAGCATCCTGAAGAAACTAAGAAGGGACTAGAGAAATGGGAATCAATGAAATTGCCACATTCACAAGGAGCAAAGTAGTGGACAACTTTTCTCAAATGAAATAAAAATTTTAATCACAGTACCTAGAAGAGAGAAATCTTAACAAATTCTTAAGTAAAAACAATTTTTAACAACTGTTCAGAGAATAACCCTTGCTTAATATGTTCTTGTTATTCAGTCACTCAGTTGTGTCTGACTCTTTGCAACCCCATGAACTGCAGCATGCCAGACTTCCCTGTCCATCATCAACTCCCAGAGCCTGCTCAGACTCATGTCGATTGAGTTGGTGATGCCATCCAATCATCTCATCCTTTGTTGTTCACTTGTCTTCCTATCTTCAATCATTCCCAGCATCAGGGGTTTTTCCAGTGAGTTAGTTCTTCATATCAGGTGGCCAAAGTATTGGAGTTTCAATACAGCATCAGTCCTACCAATGAATATTCAGGACTAATTTTCTTTAGGATGGACTGGTTTGATCTTCTTGCAGTCCAAGGGACTCTCAAGAGTCTTCTCCAAAACCACAGTTCAAAAGCATCAATTCTTCAGCACTCAGCTTTCTTTACAGTCCAACTCTCACATCCATACATGACTACTGAAAAAACCATAGTTTTGAATAGACAGACCTTTGATGGCAAAGTTATGTCTCTCCTTTTTAACATGCTGTCTAGGTTGGTCATCACTTTCTTCCAACAAGCAAGCATCTTTTAATTTCATGGCTGCAGTCACCATATGAAGTGATTATGGAGCCCAAGAAAATAAAGTCTGTCACTATTTCCATTGTTTCTCCATCTATTTATCATGAAGTGATGGGACTGGATGCCATAATCTTCATTTTTTGAATGTTGAGTTTTAAGCCAGCTTTTTCAGTCTCCTCTTTCATTTTCATCAAGAGGCTCTTTAGTTTCCCTTAACTTTCGGCCACAAGGATGGTATCATCTGCATATCTGAAGTTGTTGACATTTCTCCCGGCAATCTTGATTCCAGTTTGTGCTTCATCCACCTGGCGTTTTGCATGATGTATTCTGCATATAAGTTAAGTAAGCAGGTTGAAATATACAGCCTTGATGTACTCCTTTCCCAATTTGGAAACAGTCCATTATTCCATGTCTGGTTCTAACTGTTGCTTCTTGACCTGCATACAGATTTCTCAGGAGGTAGGTTGGGTGATCTACTATTCTCATCTCTAAGAAATTTCCACAGTTTGTTATGATGCACACAGTCAAAGGCTTTGGCATAGTCAATAAAGCATAAGTAGAAGTTTTTCTGGAATTCTCTTGCTTTTTAAATTATCCAACAGATGTTGACAATTTGATCTCTGGTTCCTCTGCCTTTTCTAAATCCAACTTGCACATCTGAGAGATTTCATTTCACATACTGTTGAAGCTCCGTTTGGAGAATTTTTGAGCATTACTTTGCTAGCATGTAAGATGAGTGCAAATGTGTGGTAGTTTGAACATCCTTTGGCATTGCCTTTCTTTGGGATTTGAATGAATACTGACCCTTTTCAGTCCTGTGGACACTGCTGAGGTTTCCAAATTTGATGACATTTTGAGTGTATCACTTCAATAGCATCATCTTTTAGGATTTGAAACAGTGCAGTTAGAATTCTGTCACCTCCACTTGCTTTGTCTGTACCGATGTTTCCTGAGGCCCACTGGACTTCAAACTCTAAGATATCTGGTTCTAGGTGAGTGAACATACCATCATGGTTATCTGGCTCATTAAAATCTTTTTTGTATAGTTCTTGTTTGTATTTTGCCATCTCTTCTTAATATCCTCTGCTTTTGTTAGGTCCATACATTTTCTGTCCTTTATTTTGCCCAGCTTTTCATGAAATAATCCCTTGGATCTTTAATTTTCTTGAAAAGATCTCTAGTTTTTCCCATTCTACTGTTTTCCTCTATTTCTTTTCATCAATTGCTTAGGAAGACTTTCTTATCTCTCCTTGCTATTTTTTGGAACTCTCCATTCAAATGGGTATAACTTTCCTTTTCTCCTTTACCTTTCACTTCTCTTCATTTCTTAGGTATTCGTAAGGGCTCCTCAGACAAACATTTTGCCTTTTGAAAATCACAATCACACAAAAGTAACCAAACTGATTATGTGGACCACAGCTTTGTCTAACTCGATGAAATTATGAGCCATGTGACGAAGGGCCACCCAAGATGGATGGGTCATAGTGGAGAGTTCTGACAAAACATACTCCACTGGAGAAGAAAATGGCAAACCACTTCAGCATTCTTGCCTTGAGAACCCCATGAACAGTATGAAAAGGCAAAATGATAGGATACAGAAAGAGGAACTCCCTAAGTTGGTAGGTGCCCAACATGCTACTGGAGAAGAGTGGAGAAATAACCCCAGAAAGAATGAAGAGACAGGGCCAAAGCAAAAACAACCCCCAGTTGTGGATGTGTCTGGTGATGGAAGTAAAGTTCAAAGCTATAAAGAACAATATTGCATCAGAACCTGGAATGTTAAGTCCATGAATCAAGGTAAATTGGAAGTGGTCAAACAGGAGATGGCAAGAGTAAACGTTGACATTTTAGGAATCAGTGAACTAAAATGGATTGGAATGGGTGAATTTAACGCAGATGACCATTATGTTTACTACTGTGGACAAGAATCCCTTAGAAGAAATGGAGTAGCCCTCATAGCCAACAAGAGTCCAAAATGCAGTACTTCAGTGAAATCTCAAAAGTGACCGAATGATCTCTGTTTGTTTCTAAGGCAAACCATTCAGTATCACAGTAATCCAAGTCTATGCCCCAACTACTAATGCCGAAGAAGCTGAAATGGAACAGTTCCATGAAGATCTACAAGACCTTCTAGAACTAACACCAATAAAAAAATGATGTCCTTTTCATAATACAGGATTGGAATGCCAAAGGAGGAAGTCAAGAGATACTGGAATAACAGGCAAGTTTGGCTTTGAAGTACAAAATGAAGCAGGGCAAAGGCTAATAGAGTTTTGCCAAGAGAACGCACTGGTCATAGCAAACACCCTCTTCCAACAATACAAGAGATGACTCTGCACATGGACATCACCAGACGGTTAATACCAAAATCAGATTAATTATATTCTTTGCAGCTGAAGGAGAAGCTCTATACAGTCAGCAAAAATAAGACTGGGAGCTGATTGTGGCTCAGATTATGAACTCCTTATTGCAAAATTCAGACTTAAATTGATTAATATAGTTAATGTCATTTACCTGTAATATTGCATTTAATGCACATGCCTTGTATTTGATACATTTGCTTTAGAATCAGGGGTAAGACAAGAATAATTTCTATTATCCTTGTTTTTCAATATTTTCTTGCACAGTCTAGCCAGTATAATTAGACAAGAGGGAAATAAATAAGCAATGTTTCTTTTGAGAAGGAAGAGACAAACTCAATAGTTATTCATTTCTTTTTTCAGATGACATATTTATGTGTATAGAAAATTCAAGAGGCTTTTCATGTAAATGGTTATAATCAGCAGTAGATCATTTAGGTTACTGATACAAAATAAATTCACAAAATTCAAGATTATCTCTATACTTAAGCAATAAAAATTTAGTGGAAAACACAACTCTCCATATACTTGGAACAAAACTGAATTCTTGAAAGATTGATTTCACAAAAGACAGGTAAGATCTTGGGCTTACCTGGTGGCTCAGATGGTAAATGCAGGGGGCTGGGTTTGATCTTTGGGTCAGGAAGATCCTCTGGAGAAAGGGATGGCTACCCACTCCAGTATTCTTGCCTCAAGAATTCCATGGACAGAGAGGCCTGGCAAGCTACAGTTCACAGTGTTGCAAAGAGTCAGACATGACTGAGCAACTAATACTATCACACTATGCAAGAACTTCTTGGACAAAATAATTACCTTCTATTGAATATTACTGAAATAATATTACTGAAATAACATGGGATATGAATGTCTTAATGACATAACATTATAGAGAGCCAATTTTACTCAAATTAATCTATAAATGCAAAGCAATTTCAATCAAAATGTGATAGTTTGGAACCAAAGGAAGATCTACAATGCTTTGCTTGAGCTGTATACCAAATCTCCTCTGTAAAATAAAGGTTTCCATTTCAAAATCTTTAAATAATCTTATCACATTTAAATGCATTAATGAGAAAAACAAAAATCTTAATAGATAAACTAAAAATATCAACTAATAGCTTCAAAACTGTCAAAATTTATTTAAAAAGAGAGACAGTAATCACTATAGTAAACATTTAAACAAATATGCTCAAAACTATAGAGAGGTAAAAGAAAGCACAGCCCTCAAAAAGCAAAATCTGTATATTTCCCCCTTCTCGGGAGCAGTGTTCTGTCTGGACCAAGATCAGATTCTGAGTATTTATATGCCCAGGATAGAAAACCACCTATGAGGAATCAGCATCTCATTCACCCTGGAAATTTGCCTCCTCTTTGAATTTGAGTCTCTTTAATCCTCTTGAGAAACCTATATGCAGGTCAGAAAGCAACAGTTAGAACTGGACATGGAACAACAGACTGGTTCCAAATAGGAAAAGGAGTACATCAAGGCTGTATATTGTTACCTGGCTTATTTAAGTTATATGCAGAGTACATCATGAGAAACGCTGGATTGGAAGAAACACAAGCTGGAATCAAGATTGATGGGAGAAATATCAATAACCTCAGATATGCAGATGACACCACCCTTATGGCAGAAACTGAAGAGGAACTCAAAAGCCTCTTGATGAAAGTGAAAGAGGAGAGTGAAAAGGTTGGCTTAAAGGTCGATATTCAGAAAATGAAGATCATGGCATCTGGTCCCATCACTTCGTGGCAACTAGATGGGGAAACAGTGGAAACAGTGTCAGACTTTATTTTGGGGGGCTTTAAAATCAATGCAGATGGTGATTGCAGCCATGAAATTAAAAGACACTCCTTGGAAGGAAAGTTATGACCAACCTAGATAGCATATTAAAAAGCAGAGACATTACTTTGCCAACAAAGGTCCGTTTAGTCAAGGCTATGGTTTTTCCAGTGGTCATGTATGGATCTGGGAGTTAGACTGTGAGGAAAGCTGAGTGTTGAAGAAATGATGCTTTTGAACTGTGGTGTTGGAGAAGACTCTTGAGAATCCCTTGGACGGCAAGGAGATCCAGCCAGTCCATTCTGAAGGAGATCAGCCCTGGGAGTTCTTTGGAAGGAATGATGCTGAAACTCCAGTACTTTGGCTACCTCATGCGAAGAGTTGACTCATTGGAAAAGACCCTGATGCTGGGAGGGATTGGGGGCAGGAGGAGAAGGGGACGACAGAGGATGAGATGGCTGGATGGTATCACTGACTCGATGGACGTGAGTTTGGATGAACTCCGGGAGTTGGTGATGGACAGGGAGGCCTGGCGTGCTGCAATTCATGGGGTTGCAAAGAGTCGGACATGACTGAGCGACTGAACTGAACTGAATCTTTATTGCATCTACATGCCTATGGTGTGTATAAATATTCTATTTTTAGAATGCATCTGGCTCTTCACATTTTTCTCAATATGAGGTTGTTGTCCTATGGACACTTCCATCCTATCTTTCTTAAAATATAATGTTATTTCTTCTTAATTCTTACTTTTATATAAATGATATCTTGCTGTACTTTTTCTTCTGAAATTTGTTGTTTCACTAAATGTTATATTTCTAGTAAGCATGTTAGTGTTGTAGCTGCAGATAATGAAGAGTTACTTATGTGGACTATCCCATTTTTAATTCAACATAAATTATTTTTTCACTGTTCAGTTGATAGGTATTTGGGTTATTTATAAATTTTTGTCTGTTTCGTTTTGGTTACTATAAAATTGTGCATATTATATACCATCTGCTGTGCATTTCTGGTTGTTTTGTTGACATGAAAAGTATATGCTCTCTGTTATTTATTTCTTTTAGTTTATAAACATTATACACCAAGGGTTATATTGTTGGTTACAAATCTCATAAATATATACTTCCATGTCTACAATAGAGTAAACAGATAATTGCAATAACCATAGCAAGATGACAGTAAGGCAACAAAATCCCAGATCCATCAGGTACCCATTGGTACCCCTCACCTAGCATGCAACCTAGATTGGCTGAAATATTGGATGAGAGCGGGGAATTTAAACAAATGTATCAGAAGAGTTCCAGAAGGTAAGAATAAAGAGAACAAACGAGGAGTGATATTTGGAGGAGTAATTAATAAAAATTTCCCATTAATTCATGATGAAAAACATAAAGCAACAACTTCAGGAAACATCTAAAAACTGAATAGAAAGAAATCTGTATTGATACATAAGGAAGTGAAAAAGATGTTGGTGGTGTTTTTTAAAGGGTCCAGTTTCTAGCTACTGTGAAAGAACTAACTATTGGACTTACCTTCCTGTCATGAATAACTATAAAACTGGGTAAAATATAAGAAACAATCATGCCCAGATATTAAACTATAGAAAGCTCAAGATGGTCGTTCCTGAGAAAAGGGAAACGTGAGGTTAGCAGCGTATTCACCCCAGCTCCTAACCTAGGAAGAGAAATGCAGCAAAGAAAAGTAGAGCTAAAGCAGAACATCTTAGTCTCATTGACACGAGAAGGCTGAGAACACATTTCAAGGCTGTGCAAGCAGTTCAGATTTGCACGACAGGTTGCCAGAAGGGAGGAGGCAAAGGGGAGCGGGACTCCTGAGTATGTGTTCCTTGCTTAAAGTGAGGGAGAAATTCCACGTTGTCTAGCAGAGAGTGACTGCTATAAGGTTGAAAGTGGAACCAAGAGACTGTACAGTTTTAGGAGAGGCTGGTGTTCTGATCCAATCATAATGGAAGGACATTGTTAATACCTGGGGCATTCAGCTAATATACTAGTGTGGTTACACTTTAGAAGTAACATCATATCCAAAAGTTACTGCAATATTCCTTACAAAACCCATAACTGAACTTCAATAAAATCAAGTTAGAGATGTCAGTTAATTAACTTGCTACTGTAAAAAAATTTAACACTCTTTTAAAAAAGACATTAATCTAGTCTTATTACAACTGATTATACATATTAACCAGCTTTCTTGCATATTCTCTAGATATTAGAATAGGCCTCATATGTGTGTGTGTGGGTATGTTTTACCCAAAAGAAGGCAAGAAAAGAGAAAACAATAGGACAACAATAAATGAAACAAATACAATGCAAATAGAAATATGGTAGAATTAATTCCAAATATAACACTAACTTTGGTCACGTGATATGAAGAGCTGACTTGTTGGAAAAGACCCTGATGCTGGGAAAGATTGAGGGCAAGGGGAAAAGGGGGCGACAGAGGATGAGATGATTGGATGGCATCACTGACTCAATAGACGTGAATTGGAGCAAACCCATGGAGATGGTACCCACTCCAGTGTTCTTGCCTGGAGAATCCCAGGGACTGGGGAGCCTGGTGGGCTGCCGTCTCTGGGGTCTCACAGAGTCGGACATGACTGAAGTGACGTAGCAGTAGCAGTAGCATGGAGATAGTGAAGGACAGAGAAGCCTTTGTGCCTTTGTTCATGGGGTTGCAAAGAGTCAGACATGACCTAGTGACTGAACAACAATATCAATAAATACATTAAATGTAAATGCATCAAACATTCCAATTAAAAAGCAGAGGTTATCAGGTTGTATAAAAAGTAAGAACCAAAATATGCAATCTATTTAAAACATAAGACAATTAGGTTTGAAGTAAAATGATACAGAGGTATATGATATAAATATTAAGTTTATGAAAACCATTGAAAATATGAAAATATATGATCTGTCCTCAGAACATTATACCCAGTAACTGAAGAATACACTTGTTTTTTTTTTCAAGTGCACATGAAGCAGTCACAGATATATAGTATCTTGGGCCAAAAATCAAGCATTAATACATTTTAAAAGATAGGTGGTTCAGGATTGGGAACACGTGTACACCCATGGCAGATTCATGTTGATGTATGGCAAAACAAAAACAGTACTATAAAGTCAAATAAAAAAAAGAAAAAATAGAAACAAATGACCAGCATCAGGAATAGAAGAGGAAGAATTGCTACATACTGTTCAGACCCTGTAAGAATAAGGGAACATTATCTAAAACTGCAGATCAGTAAGAAATCAGGTAAAAATTTATACATTCCTTGAAAGCTTGTATTTATCTGACACCAAAAAAAAAACCCCCAAAAAACCACAGAACACCTGAAAACTATTTATTTATTAAAATAACTAGATTTGTAGTACTATATCTTTTTGCAAAGTCCAAACCCAGATACACTGGTGAGTCATCAAGTGAATAATACCCATTTTTACACAAAGTGTTTTGAAAATGGAGGAGGATAAAGTCTGACATGGACATTAGAAGAAAAGAAATGTACAGTCTAAAATCTACTATGAGTTAAAGATATACATACCCAATTGCTCTGTGGTTGAATTCCCAGGAATTTAACCCAAAGGAACAAAAAGAGAGATACTACTGAAGATTGAACGGTGTAACTACTGGTGCTACACTCTTACCTTACTGTATCTTTTCCATTATATAAGTAAAAATAACATTCAGTATTTTAAATAAAAGTTTTAAAATTTTTATACACATTTAGAAAGTTTTAGAAACAGAATTTATAAAATAATCAGAGTTCTTTGGGTGATTCACAATTATTTTGATTTGGATTATTGTTTCATGTTGTTTTAAAATTCTTTTTCATTTCTTTCTCATCTTGTTGTTTAAAGTTAAGAACATTATTTCCATATGTGTAAGCCTGAAGAATGATTTTTGTGATGAGAGCATTAGTGGATGTTATTATCTAGCCATTTTTTAGTCTATTTAAGAAACACTGTGCATAACCACACATATGCACGCAAAGAGCTGTATATGTGTTTGGTATAATGTGATTTTTATCTTCCCTAAGCTAGATGTCTAAAGGGTTTATTTTTTCTTGGGTTATTTGGCCTCCCTGCTAGGTAATATAAGTTAATTATTTCTTTTGCTTTGATATGATTTCTTTATTTGTATAGAGGAGGAAGACCTGACTATATCTTTCGTGGCTCCCATTACTGAGAGTTTCGTTTCTCTTTTGTCAGCTTCTCTCCTCTGTAACAATTTCTCTTGACAGAGAATGACACACCTACCATTTTAGCGATCAATAACTGGGATTATAAATCTTCATTCTTTTCCAGTGTTTTGCCAATGGAGTAATTTATTTCCGCCATGCATGTGGTCATGCCTTGAGGGATATCACGCAGTGTCTACACAATAAAATTATCTGGCGTAAAATTCACTACAGATTTTCTTCCCTTGAAAAACAAAAATCCTCCTGTATTTAATGCATTAGCACTGCAGTTATCTTTGCTTAAGACTTAAAAAAAAAATGATTAGAAAAGCAATCAGGAGGAAGAAAGCACAACTCTGATTTCTGTTACTTCTCCATGGGAGCATGTTGTTAAGAATTTGTTATCTTTCACTTGAGAAGTTAAATAAAACTGAATATTTTTTCTACTACAAATAATTTGGAGCCTTCAATACAAAAGGTGATATTATCAATTCTCAGATCCATTCTGTTTAACAAAAACTTGTTGTATGAAATGGTTAGAACTCAAATAGCTTGTCTTTTAAGCTTTAAGTATAGGACATAGAATCAAGAATCTGGGTGTCAGTGCCAACTGCCCCAATGGAAAATTCTTTTGTGCAAATCACCCCATTTCTCATACAATGTGTATTAGAAGGAACTGGCAGAAGTTTCCAACACATTCTTCTGTTACCATTACATTTTTTTCCTGGTTATGAAGTGGATACTAAGGTCATGCTTTTACATTTTTCACAGGTATATATAGCCAAAAGGAAAGTTATACTGCCTAGTCATGGCTTTGAAGACTTTAAGAAGTAAACATTACTATGTAAAGCTTAAATCCTTAGAAAAGATCTCAGTGTTGGGTGAGTTTAAGTCAAGTCCCTTTCACAGATCAGCACATGAAACCAGTTTGAGATGCAAAGGCGATAAGAGAAAAGTAAATTTGTTTGTGATAAATTCATATTGGATATAATGTTTTTTAGTGGAAACTACAGTTTTCTAGAAAAAGTCAAAGGTCTCAGAGGTCTTAAATAATTTATTAGCTGAGTGATATAAAAACTAAAGACAGTTTTCTCTTATGTAAAATGAAATGAGGCCAGGTGATTGTTAGGGTTCTGTCCTGTTACAATATTCCATGTGCCTTTTACTATCTTAATACCCCTTGAGGCTGTGTTCTATCTGTTGGGATATTTAAGTGCCTAGGTCATCTTCTTTGAGATTTTCTTGTTGACAAAAACAGATTAGGCTGTTTTGGCCCTAACAGAGATAACTTAAAGAACTGTGTTAGAAATTGCAGCTTACGTAATTCCTAATAGATCTTTGGAAATTTTCACTCAAATTATATTCTTTGAATCAAGCCATGGCATCAAATTATAAGCCATTACTTCAGCATAAAACTTTATCTTCTGTTATACAAAGAGACAGATCTGCTCTGAAGCTCTGAAGAAATGCTGGTGTAACTAAGATGCTCAGGTTGGAAATTCCTGTGCCTTCTGCATTTCTAATAGACTTACTTCATTCAAACATATCCCTTTAGGAACATGACCTATTATCACACATTTTCAGACATAACCAACATGGCATCTATATAAGGAAATAGTCTACTGTATTAACTGGGAGAATTTTAGCTGCTTTAATGAATAACAAATTTTCAGTAGCTCAGTTCTACTGAGGTTTATTTCTCACTCAAGTAGCAATGGAATGTGGATGTTTCTGGACTCTGGAAAACTTTCTTCTGTACTGTGATATAGAGACCTCTTTCCCACTTGGAGCTATATCAATCTTCAGGCTTGTAGAGTCCTCTGCTTCCAACCAATAGCCAGGGGGGAAAAGTACAGAGAAAGCATACCTTTTCTTAACCCCTTTAGACTGGAGGCACACACATCACTTCTGTTCTCATTTCTGGCCATAATGAAGGGGAAATGCCAATTCCTGGCTGGGTAGTTTCTTTCCAGAGTGACTCTGTGCTATGAAGGAAAAGCATGGATGCTGACAGCTATCTTTGCCCCACCCAACATATCAATTAATCTTAGAAGGCTTGTGTTTAGAGCTGTCCTTTAGAGCTCAGGTCACTATGTGTCTTTGTTAAGTGACCACCCACACATGAACTTTTCCCAACTTTCATTAAACCATAAACTGGATTTTTGGCTGAGTCCTGTCCCAAGCTTGATGGTAGTATTCCTCCATTTATAACTTGTATTTCTCTCATTACACTCATTACTTAAATACAAAGGCATGCCAGAAGGAAAGTGGTTATCAGATAAAGCATCCTGGATGAACTTTTATGAAAATGTGTTCCTCAGCAGATTTTTTACCCTTTTTGATTACTAACTCAAAGTACCTGTTTGATAATTCTCCTTGACAATAAGAGAATGCTTCCTTTTCCCTTTTGAATGCTTCCTTTTTTGACTTTGGTTTCCTTCATCACAAAATGAAGAGCTTAGATGGAATGACCTTCACATTCTCTTTATGCTCTAAAATTACTGAAGAGTTTGATGGGAGCCTATCACGTTGCTTACACATCTTTTGTTGTCATTGTTGTTAGGTCCCTAAGTCATGTCCAACTCTTTGTGACCCCATGCGCTGCAGTATGCCAGGCTCCTCTGTCCTTCACTATCTTCTGGAGTTGGCTTAGATTCTTGTCCATTAAGTCAGTGATGCCATCCAACCATCTCATCCTTTGTTGCCCTCTTCTCCTCCTGCCCTCAACTTTCCCAGCTTCAGAGTCTTTTCCGATGAGTTGACTCTTTCCATCAGGTGACCAAAGTATTGGAGCTTCAGCTTCAGCATCAGTCCTTCCAGTGAATAGTCAGGCTTGATTTCCTTTAGGGTTGATTGATTTGATCTCCTTTCAGTCCATAGGACTATTAAGCATCTTCTCTAGCACCACAATTCAAAAGCTTTCATAGCTTTGACTATGTGATGCCTCTGCTTTCTAATACACTGTTTAGGTTTGTCATAAGCTTTCCTTTCAAGGAGCAAGAATCTTAATTTCATGGTTTCAGTCACCCTCCACAGTGATGTGGGAGCCCTAGAAGATAAAATCTGTCACTGTTTCTACTTTTTCCCCTTGTATTTGCCATGAAGTGATGGGACTGGATGCCATAATCTTAGTTTTTTGAGTGTTGAGTTTTAAGCCTGCTTTTTCACTCTCTTCTTTCACCCTCATCAAGAGGCTCATGAATTCTTCTTCACTTTCTGCCACTAGATTAGCATCATCTGCATATCTGAAGTTATTGATATTTCTCCCTGCAGTCTTGATTCCAGCTTGTGATTCATTCAGCCCAGCATCCTGCTCTCCTGTCCAGTTGTCATTCACACTGATG
Organism: Redunca redunca; assembly: GCA_006410935.1. Lineage (NCBI taxonomy): Eukaryota > Metazoa > Chordata > Mammalia > Artiodactyla > Bovidae > Redunca > Redunca redunca. The sequence continues at coordinate 261,480 of SJYQ01000665.1, forward strand.
TGTTTTACACACTGACTCTGGTCATGTCTGACTCTGTTGGCCAGTGTGAACTATCAAGCACTTCCTAGCCCCTAGGAACTCTGTTGTAGAGTTTCAGATAATGAAGCATCCTTTCCTGTTACCATTTTAATATCTGGAATTTGGCCTATATCCTCAGATTCACAGTCAGTGTCTCAAAGCTTTAGGTCTGAGCTTATGATAACTGAACTACTTAACCCTTTAAACATTCTCCCCAGCAGATATACATTTTTTTTTCCTCTCTGAATATAACTTAATGCCCATGAATGTGATCCATTTGATGGGACCATCTGTTTTTTTTTTCCTTCTGCCAAAGACACTCTGCATATTTTGGCAGCTTCCCTAAGTGTACTAATAACTCATGCCAAGTACAGTTAGAATGCTTCATGAGTCCAGACTCAGAAAGCAACTGAATCAAGCAGTGTTCATCTTAAAATGATGGCTGATTTGTGGTGAGTCAAGAAACACCGGACTATATATCTTAAGGTCTGGAAGAGCAGAAGGATAAGCTAATGTGATAATTATCCTCGAATGGCACTGAAAAGGCTACTTAAATTATAGAATAGTGACATTTATGGATTTTATTCTCAGAGGTCAATGCCTCAATTTTTGGATTTATAACCTCTATCCATGTAAGTACCACTGTGGTCCCTTTTGTACACATAACAGTGTGCACACAGAGACACAGTTGACTGGTTCTGAAGAGGGTGTCTGACTCATGCTGGCTCAAGCTCAGTTCTTCCAGGAGGTAGGTGGATGTAGAACCCAGATGGTGGCTTTACGAAAAACAGCTTGGGTGTTAGAGGTCATCATAAGTTTGTCATATGGACTAGAAAATGAAAGGTAGTGTTCTTTTTAGGGGAGGGAGGGAAAGAGAAAGAGAGGGAGAGAGAGAAAGATGGATGTGGAAGAAGGGAGGGGCAGAGAGGGAAACGAGGGATGGAGAGAAATGGATAGAAGGAAAAATAGAGAGGAACAGAAATGGTAAGATAAAACTGAGTTCTGATAGCATTTGTGATTCTGGTTTTTCATTGGTTCAGATGTATTTCTCTTCTCAAATCCCATGAGCTATCAAACAATTTAAAAAATTAACCACACCCTTTTTTGCATAAACAAGCCTTATTACTTGCAAATTAAATATTAATGTTTATGTATGAGGGAAAAAATTAGCTTTTTTCCAGTCAACATGAGGGAGGCTTGACTCAAATATTAATTGTGGCAGAAGAATTCAGATTAAAGATAAAATTTCAATCATCTGGAGGTTTGTTCTTTTTTTCAGTTCAGTTTGGTCCCTCAGTAGTGTCCGACTGTTTGCGACCCCATGAATCGCAGCACACCAGGCCTCCTTGTCCATCACCATCTCCCGGAGTTCACTCAAACTCACGTCCATTGAGTCGGTGATGCCATCCAGCCGTCTCATCCTGGGTTGTCCCTTCTCCTCCTGCCCCCAATCCCTTCCAGCATCAGAGTCTTTTCCAATGAGTCAACTCTTCACATGAGGTGGCCAAAGTACTGGAGTTTCAGCTTTAGCATCATTCTTTCCAAAGAACACCCAGGGCTGATCTCCTTTAGAATGGAATGCTTGGATTTCTTTGCAGTCCAAGGGACTCTCAAGAGTCTTCTCCAGCACCACAGTTCAAAAGCATCAGTTCTTCAGCGCTCAGCTTTCTTCACAGTCCAACTCTCGCATCCATACATGACCACTGGAAAAACTATAGCCTTGACTAGACGGAACTTTGTTGGCAAAGTAATGTCTCTGCTTTTCAATATGCTGTCTAGGTTGGTCATAACTTTTCTTCCAAGGAGTAGGCGTCTTTTAATTTCATGGTTGCAGTCACCATCTGCAGTGATTTTGGAGCCCCCCAAAATAAACTCTGACACTGTTTCCCCATCTAGTTGTCTTGAAGTGATGGGACCAGATGCCATGATCTTTGTTTTCTGAATGTTGAGCTTTAAGCCAACTTTTTCACTCTCCTCTTTCACTTTCATCAAGAGATTTTTTAGCTCCTCTTCACTTTCTGCCATTCTTTCTTCAGGAACAGTTATTCAAATGATGACAATTTTCATAATTTATCCATTATCTAAATAGTACATATTTTCCATATATTTAGATTCTGGAGAGTGAATCATGAAAAATATTTTCATCTTTAAACTAGGCTTTGGGTATTTCATTGGATAAGAGACTGGTATGCATTTGATATATATTTTTTCTGTTTTAATATAAACTAATGTCAAACTTTCTTAAAAGAACCTTACAATTCTTATGAGTTACTTTTACCCAAAAGGTTTGTTATAGTTTTCATTTTGTATGCCAGAAAAACCCACAACAAAATTCAGAATGAAATGCAAGAATGTTGTGAGAAATGAGCTTAAAATAAATTTTTANGCCTTTATTAAATGTTTCTTGTTTTTTTTTTTTCTTCCATTAAATTCACCTTATTTTAAATTGTAGATCCCTTTTAAGGGAACATGACCTTACTCAGATGTGTTAACTCAGGATCTCTTTCATCCAGGTGGTAGTACAAGGCAATGAATGGTCTCTACTTTTAAGATGAAGCTTTGTGTTGGAACTCAGTCTTAAGAAACTACTATTTATTTATCTTTGGGCATATCATTTAACCTCTTCAAATCTTATTTTGCTCATCTGCAATATATATGATGGTAGTAAAATTTGACATGAAAGGTGGTTGCAGAATTAAAGACAAGGACACAAAACACTAGATACACAGGAGGCAATAAATAAACAGTTTCAATTATTAGTCACTGTTATCTTCAACCAGAATAGGAATTCTCTTTGGTTCCCACAAAAGTTTTCATAAGTGAATTGATTCATTCCATTCTTAATATCCAAGAGCATTACTCCTTCAGTGAAAATAGAAGAAACTTTTTTCTCCTTCCCCAAATATTTCCATCAGATCAGTGATTTGCATTATGAGTGATCGTCTTTTCATGTGTATCTATCACTCGGAGAGTAGAGGACATACAGAGATGGAGCCTCTCCTTTTTAAAGCTGTACCACTAAAGAAGGCTTCATCAAAAGGCTCCTATCTTCTGGTTTCCTGTAGAGATTTGCTGAAAGTCACCCAAACACTTGCTTTCCTTCTAAAAACATCCTCTGTCAGCAGGGTTGAATTCTTTGATTTATTATCTGTCTTGACTTTCTATTACTGCTGCTGCTGCTAAGTCACTTCAGTCGTGTGTGACCCCATAGATGGCAGCCCACTAAGCTCCCCCGTCCCTATTAATAAGGAAGTATCTTAGTCCATTCCAGTTGCCATAACAGAATACCACACACGGAGTGGCTTAAACAACAGCCAATTATTTTTTACAGTTTTGGAGACTAGAAGTCCAAGATCAATGCTCCAGCAGATGTGGTCTCTCCTGGTTCAGAGACAGCGTCTTTTCTCTGTGCCCTCACATGGTGAAAGAGGAGGGGAGCTCCGTGGGGTCTCATGGTGGTGGTGGTTTAGTCTCTGAATCCTATCTGACTCTTTGCGACCCCTTGGAGGGCACACCACTAGGGCCCTCTGCCCATGAGATTTCCTAGGCAAGAATACTGGAGTGGGTTGTCATCTCCTTCTCCAGGGGATCTTCCTCACCCAGGAACTGAACATGGATCTCCTGTACTGCAGGCTGAGCCACAAAGGAAGCCCATGGTGCCTCACATAAGGGCATTAATCCCATTCATGACAGCTCCACCCTCAAGATCTGGTCACCTCCTGAAGGACCATCTCCTAATACCATCATCTTGGGGGTTAGTGTTTCAACATAGGAATTTTGAGGGAACATAACATTCAGTGTATATACTAGGAAAGAAATATGATAGAACTACATAGCATTTTCCCCCTCTTAAAAAATGAAAGGTATAAAAAACATCATATTTTCATTTGGTCAATCAGAAAGTAGAAAAACCACACATGCAATTTTAAAGAAGACTTTTCTATTCTTTCCTTTTCCTTACCAAAAAAAAAAAAAAAGCTGTTTGAAAAGAAAGTACATTCTAAATTGATGAATGAAAATAGCCTTTGAATGATGGATTAGAAAATGTATTGCATTCATTCCATAAAAAAAATAGTCTCATGGTAGAAAATAAATTTGCTCAATACCAAGGTTTTCAATTATTATCAAATAAAACATTTGAGTCATGTCTTTCACTATTAAAGTCAAAGAAGGCATTGGTGTCCTGCTGTGATTCATAGTGAGTTTAGCAGATTCGTGATGGCTGGCTTTATTCAAACTTATCATCAAGCATTCTGAAACAATTTTGAAGACAAATTTTCTATTTCATATTACAAATCAGTACAAACAATCATGAATTTTAAAGGCTCACGCATTCATTTTAAATATCCATTCTGCACATTTTAATTTTATTATTCATTGGAGACTTAACCCTTATTTTGCTCACTAAGAGTTTGCCAGCCTACAACAATGACAGGCAAGGAGCAAGCACTCAGAATTATTTATTTTTATATTAGAAATGTATATTGTGAAGTTCAGCATTTGACAACATCTCCACAGAATGTATCAATTGGTTTAGTTATGATATTTACTTGCTTGCTTCACTAAATTCTAACCAAGAGGGTAGTGAAAAAAAGGTAGATGCAACCAAGAGAAGGAGAGAATAAATAGGCTTGCATATTATTTCCCAAATAATATATACCAGTGATCAAGCATCATAAAATGTTTATTTTCTCTATTCATTTGATACATAAAATTTTTTATCAGGTGATTGTTTATGGGACTTCTTTAAATTAATCTCAACTAATTTGCATGATTGTAAAATATTTGTACTACTCATTTCATCCTCATATTCCCTACCAACCTGCGTTCCTACTTTACTGCACTTTCCCTTTCTTTCTTTTTGGTTTCTCTGACTCATATAATATGATATCATGTTTCATTTCATTTCTAAAAAGGCTTTTCTCACCAACAACTTAAAGATCTTGTAGATATAAGCATGCTACATTAAACATAACCAATAGTTGACTTATTGTAAATCAGTAATGTGTTATAACAACGAAGAGGCATGAAAAAGATAAAGTATTTTAAATGCAATTTTATGGTATTATGAGAGCTCTTCAAATGCATATTCACATGGCCATTTTACCCTTTTCCCCACTGCTGGGAGGGCTGGGGCATTAAAATAGAAAGCAAGAAGCGTCAGAGATAAATGTATGTGGTTTCCAGGGGGCAGGCACTTCACAGAGGCATTGTCCTTGGAAGTTACTCATTTTTATAAAAAACATAAGGGAGGGGTAAATTATTCCACCTGGTATATGGCAGCAGAGGTACAATCATGATGTTATGGCCATAGTAAGGAAGGAGGGTGGATCTAGAGAAGCTGCATTGCTTGGTGACCAGAGCTGTGGTTGCTAACTTTTATCACGCAGTCACTATAACAGAGTCAGTCCCACCATGAGAGAAATGTGTTTCTGGTTTTTAAAGAATGATCAGTATAATAGTATATTTATGCAATTTTTGTTAATGCCTCAATAATGGCTAAGTAAATTCTGTCATACTTTGTGCACTATTACCACTTCACTCAAAAGAAAATCATGAAGGATAAGTCACATTGTTTGTCAATCTCTTACTACATTTCAAACCCATCCAGAAAACCCAGGGTGAAGTTCAAGGGAGCCCACAGTTAATCTGCAGAAATTCCACCCCAAGTGACTTTCCCCTACCCCTACCACTTCATGTCCCATAACTGGAGAATCACTGTCAAGAGATATATTGGGTCCTCAGGAGTGAATATCTTAAACTCCACTTTGGCCAGGGCAACTGATCAAACAAGTGAAGTCTTGAGAAAGGTTTCAATGGGATAACGTGAAACATGAATTCCATGTGGGAAATGGGTATTATCACAGATGGATGCAGTGCCCCAAAAGTGAAGTGTGAAAGATGAAAAGAGTAACATGAGTTTTCCTAATTAGAGACAGATACGAAGAGACAGATAGAGCAGGCAGACTAATAGTAGTAACACAGCAGTAATTGTAACAGAAGTAACTGTTAAAGTGGGAAGCCCCAGACATTAGGAATCTGAGTGTGTCTGTGAACTTCCTTTAGTCAGGGTCTTTTCAGAAATCCTATGGGAAGAAGACAGCTGACAGGAGGTTGACTGAACCTGAGGTGATCAGAATAAGGACAAAGACTATATCTCTTACTCAGGACAGATGTTATGAACCTTCAGAATGTATAACAGGCAGTTCCATTAGAGTGATGCTTATGACTTTAAGTTTGAATTTAGTTTTAGTTAGACTATACATGAAGGACTTCCTTGGTGGCTCAGATGGTAAAGCATCTGCCTACAATGCAGGAGACCCAGGTTCGATCCCTGGATGGGGAAGATCCTCTAGAGAAGGAAATGGCAATCCACTCCAGTACTCTTGCCTGGAAAATCCCATGGACAGAGGAGTCTGATAGGCTGCAGTCCATGGGGTCGCAAAGAGTCAGACACGACAGAGTGACTTCACTTAGACTATACACGTCTCCACAGTGTTGATTTTTTTTTCTTATCTATGTCTTTGTCAAATGATACTTCAATAATCTGCAATCTGGGGCTTCCCTAGTGGCCCAGTGGTTAAGGATCTGCAGTGCAGGGGACACCAGTTGGATCCCTGGTCCTAGATCCCACATGCTGCGGGGTTACTAAGCCCGTGAGCCACAGCTACTGAGCCTATGGGCTCTAGAGCCTGTGCTCTGCAACAAGAGAAGCCACTACAATGAGAAGCCCACACACTGCCACTAAAGAGTAACCCCTACCCGCCTCAACTCGAGAAAACCCTCCTGCAAGCCACAACTTGAGAAAACCCTCCTGCAACAACAAAGCAAGCTGCCCTGAGGGGAGCAGTGCAGCTCCTCCCAACACAAATCTGCATTTTTCAATTAGAACAGGGATCCTCACCCTCAGGGATCTAATGTTTGATGATCTGATGTGGGACTGATGTAATAATAATAGAAATAAAGTGCACAACGGATGTAATGCACTTGAATCATCCTGAAACTATCACCTGCTCCCCTGGTTTATGGAAAAAATTTCTTCCCCCAAACAGGTCCCTGGTGTCAAAAAGGTTGGGGACCGCTGAGTTAGAAGATAAAAAAAAAATTGAACTCAGGTGCATTTGACTAGTTATATGGCAATAATCTAGGGACTAGGGCAAGCCCACTCTAGCTGAATTTTCAGATGCCTTCCTGGGCACCTGTTATAACTGGAATAGGGAGTTTGAGGGGCAAAGGCCTTAGTATGCTGCCTGTTGTATGCTGTTAGAGACACATGCACACAGAGAAGTTTTATTACTCTATTTTTTCCTGCATAATTTTGTATTATTTCAGGGAAGAACAACAGTACACACACACACAGACACACACAAACACTCACGCACATGAATCTGTCTATATCCCTACTCATTTCAAGCATTTCTTCTCCTTCTTTCTTTGTGGTCTTCTTCGCCAGGGAAGAAAATCATGCAGGATAAAGTCACATCGTCAGTTTTTTCCTATATTTGGAATCCATCCAGAAAACCCAGGGGGAAGTTCAAGTCAGCTAAAGTTAATCTGCAGAAAATCCACCCCATGTGACTTTCCCCTACCCCACCACTGCTGATCTTTTCATGTATTCTTTATAAAGAATCCATCGAACTTTAATTAATATGAAAAATTCAGGTTTTCATCTGATTGAAATGTGACTGACATCATGCTGCTACTGAGAGTGAAACAAAGTACAAGCATGGCAAAAATAAAACGTGAAATCTGATGCCTGCCACGGCTTTGTCTTCTCACTGCCAAACCATCTCTCCCATTTCCATGAGACATGAGAGAGAGGTATCAACAGCATTTCCCGGGAATCTTGAGTCCACGTCTACAAACAGGGACACGCTTGAAAGATGTCTATACTCAAGAAAGAACATAATTCATTACCTGTCAGATGAATCGGCCATCTTTAGTTCCAGAAGTCCAAGTTAAAAATGATCCAGTTCTAGAGACATGATTCCAGACAGCCCAATGGGTAAAAAGAAGGAAAAAGTCTTTGACGTGAAAACACACATGTGCCTACATCTGTTTGCTGCTTGCCCATGTACATCTTTCTTCTCATATTCAGTTGTTCAGAGAGGCACAGATGTATTCTTGGGAGGGAACTGTGCAGCCCAAGGTGTCTTGCTCTCAGCTCTTACCATTAGCATCCTGCTTGCCCTGACCAGGCTGCCCTCATGTTTATGCATTCTGCTCACACATGTGTGTAACACATGTGCCCTGATGTCAATCACGCACTTGCCTTTACAAAGACTGATGATCCTACATCCTGCTTCCTCCATGGAACCCGCGCTACTGTCATGGCAATACATAAAGGCTTAAAAAGTCACTGCAAGAGCAAAATTAACACGTCTTTCATTTCAGTAAAATAACTTGGGCACTGCGCTTCAAAAATTTATAGCTGTCAGTTAAAAAACGATCAACCCCCCCCCTTTTGTCTGCCATCATGGCACGTGTGGTTTGCCCCCTTCTTCGCCATGTCTTCTCATAAGATGTTCAGGCTCAAGCAACTCCTGGCCAAGAAACAGGAGAATTGTCCCATTTCCCCATGGATCTGACTGGAAACTGATAATAAAGTCAAGTGCAACTCCAAAGGAGACCCTGGAGAAGAACCAAGGTTGCTCTACAAGGAATTCATGCTATACCAGTCACTAGTATTTTACCATGTCAAACTGAAAAGAGACACCATTATCTGGACAGCTGGACATATTTCATTGAGAAAAAATTATTTTTTCTTTGTTTTTATGTCTCTTTGCTAGTAGATTAATTCAGTAATAGCTACATGAGATATTTTATTTGAAAATAGAACATTTAAAATATGGGCTTTGTTCTAATTCGGTCTATTGGTTTTGGTCAAACAGTTTTATGGACAGTAAATTCTATTTCCAAATATCGTATATTGGGAACAGCATAGGTCATCTCTCATAATTAACATAATTATATAATTACAGTGACAAAGGAGGCAAGACTATACAATAGGGAAGAGAGAATGTCTTCAATAAATGGTGCTTGGAAAATTGGACAGCTAAATACAAAAGAATAAAACTGGACTACTTTCTTACACCATAAACAAAGAGAAGCTTAAAACGGATTAAAGACTTGAACACCTGAAACCCTAAGACTCCTAGAAGAAAGCATAGGCAGTACACTGCTGACATTGGTCTTAGCAATATGTTTTTGGATACGTCTCTTCAGGCAAGGGAAAGAAAAGCAAAAATAAACATATTGTCCCATAAACTAAGCACAACAGAGGAAGCTTTCAACAAGATGAAATGGGAGGAGGTATTTTCAAACAATATATCAGATATGGCTCTAATATCCAAAATGCACAAAGAATTCATACAGCTAAATATAAAAAACAACTTGATTGAAGAAATGAACAGAGGGTCTGAATAGATGTTTATCCACAGAAAACATACAGATGGCAATGGACACATGACAAAATGCTCAACATCACTAATTATAAGAGAAACTAAAAAACTGCAATGAGATACCAACTCAAACCTGTCAGAATGGATATCATCAAAAAGAGAACAAATAACAAGTGTTGGAGAGGATGTAGAGGAAAAGTAGCTCTCATGCACTGTTGGTGAGATTGTAAACTGGTGCAGCAACTATGGAAAACAGTATGAATGATCCTATAAAATTAGAAGCTGCTAAGTCACTTCAGTTGTGTCCGACTCTGTGCGACCCCATAGATGGCAGCCCACCAGGCTCCCGCCTCCCTGGGATTCTCTAGGCAAGAGTACTGGAGTGGGTTGCCATTTCCTTCTCCAAAGCATGAAAGTGAAAAGTGAAAGTGAAGTCGCTCAGTCATGTCCGACTCTTAGCGACCCCATGGACTGCAGCCTACTAGGCTCCTCTGTCCATGAGATTTTCCAGGCAAGAGTGCTGGAGTGGGGTACCATTGCCTTCTCCAAAATTAGAAGCAGCACTACCAAATGCAGTAAGTCCACTTTGAGGATATTTTTCCAAAGAAAACAAAAATACTAATTCAAAAAGACATATTTACCCCTATGCTCACTGTGGCATTATTCACAATAGCCAAGACATGGATGCAAATTAAGTGCCCACTGAGAGTGGAATGCATAAACAAGATGTGGTATGTAGAATATTCAGTTCAGTTCAGTTCAGTTGCTCAGTCGTGTCTGACTCTTTGCGACCCCATGAATTGCAGCAAGCCAGGCCTCCCTGTCCATCACCAACTCCCGGAGTTCACCCAAACTAATGTGCATCAAGTCGGAGATGCCATCCAGCCATCTCATCCTCTGTTGTCCCCTTCTCCTCCTGCCCCCAATCCCTCCCAGCATCAGAGTCTTTTCCAATGAATCAACTCTTCGCACGAGGTGGCCAAAGTACCGGAGTTTCAGCTTTAGCATCAGTCCTTCCAAAGAACACCCAGGACTGATCTCCTTTAAAATGGACTAGTTGGATCTCCTTGCAGTCCAAGGGACTCTCAAGAGTCTTCTCCAACACCACAGTTCAAAAGCATCAATTCTTCAGCGCTCAGCTTTCTTCACAGTCCAACTTTCACATCCATACATGACCAGTGGAAAAACCATAGCGTTGACTAGACGGACTTTGTTGGCAAAGTAATGTTTCTGCTTTTGAATATGCTATCTAGGTTGGTCATAATTTTCCTTCCAAGGAGTAAGGGTCTTTTAATTTCATGGCTGCAGTCACCAGCTATAAAAAAGGGTGACTTCGTGGCATCTGCAGCATCATGGATTGACCTGGAGCATATTATGCTAAAGTGAAACAAGTCAGACAGAGAAAGACATACTGTATAATTTTGCTTATATGTGGAATCTAAGAAACCAAAAAATTAATAAACAAAATGAAGCAGAAACAGAGTCATAGATACAAAGATAAAACAGGTGGTTGCCAAATGAGAGGAATGAGTAAAATAGTTGAGGGAGGTCAAGAGGTGCAAACTTTCAGTGTCAGAATCAAGGAGCCACAGTGATGAAATATACAGATTGTGGAATAGAGTCAAAAGTAATAACAAAATGATTCTAGATCACTTGAGGGGCTTCCATGGTGGTGCTAGTGGTAAAGAATATTCCTGCCAAAGTAGGAGATGTAAGAGATGTGAGTTCAATCCCTGGGTCAGGAAGATTCCCTGGAGGAGGAAATGGTACCCCACTTCAGTATTCTTGCCTGGAAAATTCCTTGGGCAGAGGAGCCTGGAAGGCTACAGTCCATGGGGAGCCACAAAGACTTGGACACGACTGAGTGACTGAACACACATAGAGATTAATTTTAAACTGCTGAGAGGGTGACTCATAAATATATTTGAAATTTTGGTCAGTTTTTTTGAAGCTTGAAGCCTCTCACCTTATGTTCAGGTAAACCTCAAGTTTTTTCCCTTTCCCTTGTAACTTTGAATAGCAAACAAAGGGTACTTTTCCATAAATGTGCAGGCACATGCAAACATGTGCTCACGTTTGTGTATACACACTTAGTTGCTAAGTCATCTCTGACTCTTTGCGACCCCATGGATTGTAGCATACGAGGCTTCCCTGTCCTTCAGTGTCTTCCAGAGTTTGCTCAAACTCATGTCCATTGAGTCAGTGATACCATCCAGCCTTCTCATCCTCTGTCACTCCTAGTCCTTCTGCCCTCAGTCTTTCCCAGTATCAGGGTATTTTGCAATGAGTCAGCTCTTCACACCAGGTGGCCAAAGTATTGGAGTTTCAGCTTTAGCATCAGTCCTTCCAATGAATATTCAGGATTTATTTCCTTTAGGATTGACTGGGTTGATCTTCTTGTAGTTCAAAGGACTCTCAAAGGATCTTCTCCAGCACCACAATTTGAAAGCATCAGTTCTTTGGTGCTCAACCTTCTTTATGGTCCAACTCTCACATCCATACATGACTATTGGAAAAACCATAGTTTTGACTATATGGACCTCTGTCAGCAAAGTGATGTCTCTGCTTTTTAATATGCTGTCTAGATTGTCATAGTTTTTCTTCCAAGGACCATGTTTACACATGTAAAAACTTTCTAAAACCTGTAGTATAAATACATGGCATTGAAGTCATTTGATCTTCATGTAATCTTCTTTAAAGAAATATATGCCAGAGATAGCACTGAAAGAGGGCTGATGTCCATCTTTATTGATTAGCTGGGATTTTGTGTTAAAAAAGGTACACAGTGTTTCTGCCCATTTCCTAGATTCTTTGTATACATGTTTTGGCAAATTCTGTAGACATTTAAGTGCATTTGCTTTAACTTTGTGCTTCTTTCAAAGCATTCCAGACCTGCAAGAACATGGGGATGGTTTGGGAGGCTTGGCTGGCAGACAATTCTTGAATCTCTGGCATTTCTGCTCATCTTACAGCTAGAAGAACTATCTGTCTTTGTTCTAGAATATCTGTCTGTTCATGGATGTCTGTATGGTGGGTGAACAGCCATGGGCAATAGAGACAAAGTTTCTCTCCAGAGCAAAGGGCAGGCACATTTATTGTCTAGTATAATACAGGTCAAGCAGACTTACTGCCTGCTATAAAAGGTTTGAGTTCTCTGAACTCAGGGTTTTCCCCTATAATACAAAGCACCATGTGGGCAGTTGTTGTCTGGCTCTTTTTGCACTGCCCCATGGGAATTAAGGCACCGGGAACTGACACAAGAAATGCTGATGCTCTAACTTTGCTGTTATAACGGTTTCCTTTGTTTCTGGTCCAGGAATCTTATGGTCCTATGCCCATGTTTTTGAAACAGTGTCAGGTTAACTTATCACTTGCAAGCAGAATAAGACCATCCCCAGCCCCCTTATTGCCCTTGACAGCTGGCTGCATGGCCCAGGAGGAATGCTCATTCCTTACCTGTTAAAGTACCATTCCTCTGAACATCAGGGCACAGAAATGTTTTCTTTGGACTGATACATCAGTGAGGCTATGGATCAGAAACTGGAAAATTTCTGCCCACCCATAGGCCAAGACTTGTCGCTTGCTCTTGTAGACAGAGCTTTATCTGAACACAGCCATGCACCCTGTGTACATGTTGTCTGTGCTTGCTCTCATGCTATCAGCAGAACTGAGTAGTTGCAACAGAGACCCTGTGGCTTACAAAGATGGAAATGTTTACTATCCGGCTTTTTAGAGAAAAAGCTTGTTGACATTTGTTATAAACCATAGAAGGCAGCCAAATGTTTTGGCCATCATCAGTTGATTTAGTAATATTTGGGGTACAAAGAAGAAAATAGATATCACATGACAGGATACAAGGGAGCCTAACAGTTAACTACAAGCAAACATACTGACTGCCTATGCCTCTCTTCTGCAGTGTATTCATCAAACATGAAAGCCACAATCACATACCCAAATCTTTCAAAATTCAGCTCCTTCTCTAGCTAAGAAACTTACCCTGATTCTTCACTGGGAAATTTACTTTTTCTCCTCTGAGCTTTCATAGCAATTTATCTAAGCCACAAGATTAATTTTTTTACCTTATGTAATATGTACATATACATGATTTCTTCTACTAAAATATATGTTTAATATGAAATCCATATTTGTAAATAGATTAATGAACTGTAATTTTCATGATCCAACTTTCTGGATAATGACCCACCCAGGGACCTAGAAATTGACTTGATCATGCCCCCTTTTAAAAGTAGGGGTCAGTAAAATGGGATTTTGCCCCCTGTAAGTCTAAATAATAAATTATGCCCTTACATTAAAAAAAAATGTTCCAATGCACTGTCTTTGTAGGTTTCCTCTTCTAATTATATTTCTTAAAGTAACTACATTTCTTATCCAGTTTTAACTTAATAAAGAAGGAAGGTGACAGAATAGAATCATTCCTGTTGGTAATGGAAAACATGAATGCATATGATTCTTCTTGAGAAGGTGATGTTGGATGAGATACAGGAGACATTGCTCCAAGAAAAACAAAACTGACTCTTGGAAACAGAGAAAAAGATGAGCCCATAGGTTTATTACAAATCCCATGTCCCACAGTCATGGTAGCAGGATTCAGGAAGGAGTGAGAGAAGGGCCAGAGGATGATAGATGGACACACAAGAGTAGGTTCTTGAAGAAGGAAGATTCATCAATGTGTGAAGAGCTTATTAAACTGAGTCACTAGAGGAAACATTTCATGGAGAGATGGCTGAACACCCTATAAAAAACATAGGATATATCATAACAATAATAGGAACATTACTGAGTGCTTACAAAGGGCCAGGCACTCTGCTCAGCAATTCAAATGTATTATCATTTAATCATGATGAATATTTATAAAGCAGGACTGATCCTTACTCTTACCTTGTATATAAGTACAACATGGCTTAAACGACTCCATTAGGTAATGCTTAAGTCACACAACTCTTCTGGGCATGCATCTGGATAAAACCATAATTCAAAAAAGATACATGTACCCCAATGTTCACTGAAGCACTATTTACAATAGCCAAGACATGGGAGCAACCTAAGTGTCCATTGGCAGAGAAATGCATAAAGAAGGGGTGGTACATGTATACAGTGGAATTTTAATCAGCCATAAAAAAGGAATAAAATAATGCCATTTGCAGCAACATGGATATGTCTAGAGATAATTATAGTACATGAAGTCAGAAAGAGAAAGGACAAATATCATATGATATTACTTATATGTGAAATCTAAAAAAAATGGCACAATGAACTTTTTTACAAAACAGAAACCAATTCACAAATTTTGAAATCAAACTTATGGTTACCAAAGGAAAACCATGGATAAACCAAAGGATGGGCTTCCCTCATAGCTCAGCTGGTAAAGAATCCGCCTGCAGTGCAGGAGACTCCAGTTCGATTCCTGGATCAGGAAGATCCACTGGAGAAGGGATAGGCTACTCACTCCAGTATTTTGGGGGTTCCCTTGTGGCTCAGCTGGTAAAGAATCTGCCTGCAGTATGGGAGACCTGGGTTCAATCCCTGGGTTGGGAAGACCATGGGAAATGCCAAATTGTTGGGAACATCATGCGAAATGCCAGGCTGGATGAAGCACAAGCTGGAATCAAGATTGCCAGGAGAAATATCAATAACCTGAGAGATGCAGATGGCACCACCTTTATGGCAGAAAGTGAAGAGGAACTGAAGAGCCTCTGATGAAAGTGAAAGAGGAGAGTGAAAAAGCTGGCTTAAAACTCAACTTTCAAAAATGAGTATACTACCCAAAGCAATCTACAGATTCAATGCAATCCCTATCAAGCTACCAACAGTATTTTTCACAGAACTAGAATAAATAATTTCAAGATTTGTATGGAAATAAAAAAAACTTAGAATAGCCAAAGCAATCCTGAGAAAGAAGAATGGAGCTGGAGGAATCAACTTGCCTGACTTCAAGCTCTACTACAAAGCTACAGTCAGCAAGACAGTATGGTACTGGCACAAAGACAGAAATATAGATCAATGGAACAAAATAGAAAGCCCAGAGATAAATCCACACACCTATGGACACCTTATCTTTGACAAAGGAGGCAAGAATACAATGGAGTAAAGACAATCACTTTAACAAGTGGTGCTGGGAAAACTGGTAAACCACTTGTAAAAGAATGAAACTAGATCACTTTCTAACACCACACACAAAAGTAAACTCAAAATGGATTAAAGGTCTAAATGTAAGACCAGAAACTATAAAACTCCTAGAGGAGAACATAGGCAAAACACTCTCTGACATAAATCACAGCAGGATCCTCTATGATCCACCCCCCAGAATTCTGGAAATTAAAGCAAAAATAAACAAATGGGATCTAATTAAAATTAAAAGCTTCTGCACAACAAAGGAAAATATAAGCAAGCTGAAAAGACAGGCTTCTGAATGGGAGAAAATAATAGCAAATGAAGCAACTGACAAACAACTAATCTCAAAAATATACAAGCAACTTATGCAGCTCAATTCCAGAAAAATAAATGACCCAATCAAAAAATGGGCCAAAGAACTAAATAGACATTTCTCCAAAGAAGACATACAGATGGCTAACAAACATATGAAAAGATGCTCAACATCACTCATTATTAGAGAAATGCAAATCAAAACCACAATGAGGTACCACTTCACACCAGTCAGAATGGCAGCTATCCAAAAGTCTACAAGCAATAAATGCTAGAGAGGGTGTGGAGAAAAGGGAACACTTTTACACTGTTGGTGGGAATGCAAACTAGTATAGCCACTATGGGGAACAGTATGGAGATTCCTTTAAAAACTGCAAATAGAACTGCTTTATGACCCAGCAATCCCACTGCTGGGCATACACACTGAGGAAACCAGAATAGAAAGAGACACATCTACCCCAATGTTCATCGCAGCACTGTTTATAATAGTCAGGACATGGAAACAACCTAGATGTCCATCAGCAGATGAATGGATAAGAAAGCTGTGGTATATATACATAATGGAGTATTACTCAGCCATTAAAAAGAATACATTTGAATCAGTTCTAATGAGATGGATGAAACTGGAGCCGATTATACAGAGTGAAGTAAGCCAGAAAGTAAAACACCAATACAGTATACTAACACATATATATGGAATTTAGAAAGATGGTAATGATGACCCTTTATGCGAGACAGCAAAAGAGACACACATGTGTAGAGCAGAATTTGGACTCTGAGGGAGAGGGAGCGGGTGGGATGATTTGGGAGAATGGCATTGAAACATGTATAATATCATGTAAGAAACGAATCACCAGTCTATGTCTGATGCAGGATACAGGATGCTTGGGGCTGGTGCACGGGGATGACCCAGAGAGATGTTATGGGGAGGGAGGTAGGAGGGGGCTTTATGTTTGGGAACGCAAGTACACCCATGGTGGATTCATGTTAATGTATGGCAAAACCAATACAGTATTGTAAAGTAAAATAAAGTAAAAATAAAAATAAAAAATAAAAAAATAAAATAAGCATTAAAAAACCCCTCAACTTTCAAAAAACGAAGATCATGGCATCCAGTCTCATCACTTCATGACAAATAGATAGGGAAACAATGGAAACAGTGAGAAACTTTATTTTCTTGGGCTCCAAAATCACTGCAGATGGTGACACAGCCATGAAATTAAAAGAGGCTTGCTCCTTTGAAGAAAAGCTATGGCAAACTAGACAGCATATTAAAAAGCAGAGAAATTACTTTGCTGACAAAGGTCTGTCTAGTCAAAGCTATGGTTTTTCCAGTAGTCATGTATGGATGTGAGAGTTAGATCATAAAGAAGGCTGAGCATCAAAGAACTGATGCTTTTGAACCATGGTGTTGGAGAAGACTCTTGAGAGTCCCTTGGACTGCAAGGAGATCCAACCAGTCCATCCTAAAGGAAATCAGCCCTTAATGTTCACTGGAAGGACTGATGCTGAAGCTGAAACTCCAATATTTTGGTCACCTGATGTGAAGAACTGACTCATTGGAAAAGACCATGATGCTGGGAAAGATTTAAGGCAGGAGAAGGGGATGACAGAGGATGAAATGGTTGGATGGCATCAGTAACTTAATGGACATGAGTTTGAGCAAACTCCAGGAGCTGGTGATGGTCAGGGAAGCCTGGTGCTGCAGTACATGGGGTCACAAAGAGCTGGACACCACTGAGCAACTGAATTGAACGGAAATCAAAGGATAAACGTGGGGAGAACTGACAAATTAAGGAGATTGGGATTAACATACATACACTGCTGCTGCTGCTGCTGCGTCGCTTCAGTCATGTCCGACTCTGTGTGATCCCACAGACAGCAGCCCACCAGGCTCCCCCGCCCCTGGGATTCTCCAGGCAAGAATATTGGAGTGGGTTGCCATTTCCTCCTTCAATGCACGAAAGTGAAAAGAGAAAGTGAAGTTGCTCAGTCGTGTCCGACTTGTAGTGACCCCATGGACTGCAGCCTACTCTTCCATCCATGGGATTTTCCAGGCAAGAGTACTGGAGTGGCGTGCCATTGTCTGCTCCCATACATACACTACTATATACAAAACAGATAACTAACAAGGACCTACTGTGTAGCACAGAGCACTCTACTCACTAATCTGTAATAACCAACATGTGACAGGAATCTGAAAATATACATATATACAATTATGTATATAAATATACATATATTATTGTATATTAATACATATATTAAATTATATATATATATATATATATGATTCCTTTTACTACACACCTGAAATTAACACNATACATATATTAAATTATATATATATATATATATATGATTCCTTTTACTACACACCTGAAATTAACACAACATTGTAAGTTAACTTACTCCCAAAAGAGGTCACATAGATAGTAGGGGACAACTGAAGTTTGATTCAAGTTCAATTCATCTCATTTCAGAACACTATGTTTTTTACCAGTCATATTCCACTGCCTTCAGATGGGCCAAGCTGTTTCTACTAGATCTTATAACTCCTATGAAGGAACACCTTCACAATCTACAACTTCACTGGAAAACCTCAAGAAGATGGGGGGATTTAAATGTAGGGGTTGATCTACACAGCTTTAGGAATGACTGACTTCTGAAGTCACGGAGGCTGCTGAGAGATGCTCTGCTCTTCTCAGTTCAGCTATCAGGGACTGGTCCTTTTCGCTTTCCATCCAGCTCCACTTGCTGGTAATGGCACCGCATATGTTCACAGCTCAGATGCTCTTACTTCCAGTCGTCTATTTCTGGGCCATTCACACTGGCAGGAAGAGTATTCTCTTTTTATGGCAAGCCACGCCATTCACATATTTAACACTTGAGAATAAGGAGAGGCAAACCTTGATCTAAATCTTTAAGATGTGCTGCTAATAATTTTTCTGGCAAATCTCATTATTTCTCAACACTCACAGAACCGTCCAACTCTAAACTAATTATGACATATGCCAGCTGCTGGTCCAGAGCTCTAGGGTCTCAAACAAAGGCTGGAACCTCTTCAGAGAAGCCAGCAGCTTGAAGGAGGACGACAGGCACAGTGGGAGGAGAGCCCTCAGTAACTGGCACGCGTCCTGGCTTTGTCTTTTCACTGTGAATCATTTATTTTCACTCTGGCCTTAACAAAAGTCTAGCTGAAAGAAAAGTAAAACTTGTATTGCCAACAGGACAGGAAGTTACAAATGTCTGAGAGAGACAAACCAAAGTGAAAATTCAAGAATATTGAAGCATACAAAGTAGAAACTCAAGAATATTGAAGCAGTGTGCCTTACACACAGAACAGAAATTAGAGTTTAAGGTAGAGAGAACTTGTCAGGTTTTCTGTGTTTGGCAGATTCAGACCTATAATAATCAGAGGCTAGAACAGTTCACAGTGGATTACTGTTTAAACTGAAGATATGCCCAGAAGTTTGAAACATGATTTTTTGACTCTGGCATCCAAAGGCTACCATCAACTTCATGGAGGTAAGTGTTTAAGTTCACAAGTGTTTCTTCCTATTCTATAGTGACAAGGTTTGTTTTTTGACTTTTTAACTGATCCTTATCCATCTACAAATTCTACCAGAGTAAAACTGTTTGCAAGGAAAAAGCAAAAGGCATATGCATATCTTATGAGGCTTCTAGCACTTTGCACGTGTGCTCTGCAGTGTCCAACTCTCTGTGACTCCATGGACTGTAGCCCACCATGCTCCTCTGTTTGTGGAATTTTCCAAGAATACTGGAGTGGGTTGCCATCTCCTCCTCCGGGGACCTTCCAGACTGAGGGGTAGAACCTGCATCTCTTGTGACTCCTTCATTGACAGGCAGATTCTTTACCTGCTGAGCCATCAGGGAAGCCCTCAAGCACTTTAGGTTTAGATAAAAATGCGCTGTCAATGGGAAACCAGTGATTGTGTTTTTCCTGACAAGTCTAACCAAACTATCAGTTACTTACGTTCAGGACAATGTTCTTCTTTTTTTTTTTTGCAACCCCACCCTCACCTTTAAAAGTCCCTATAACAGCCAGTCACACATCATTCCTATGTATGTCATTTAATGCTTACTAAATTGAGTCAGTAGCATCATTTCCCCCCTTCATGTATCACTGTCTTGTCATGGCAAAGGTACTTGCATAACTCAATGAAGCTATGAGTCATGCCATATAGGGCCACCCAAGACAGACAGATCATAGTGGAGACTTCTGACAAAATGCGGTCCACTGGAGGAGGGAATGACAAACCACCCCAGCGTACTCACTGGAAGGAATGCTTATCAGAAGGACTGATGCTGAACCTCCCGTATTTTGGACACCTGATGCGAATAGCTGACTCACTGGAAAAGTTCCTGATGCTGGGAAAGAATGAGGGCAGAAGCAAAAGAGGGCTATATGGCATCATTAATGCAATGGACATGAAATAGGCCAAGCTCCAGGAGACTGTGAGGGAAAGGGAGGCCTGGTGTGCTGCAGTCCATAGAATACCAAAAAGTCAGACATGACTGAGTGACTGAATGACAATAGCATCATTTTTATAAGTGATGGGGATTGATGCAACTATGGTCATAAATATTCATAAAACTTCGGGCAGGATAGGCTTCTCCAGTGGCTCAGCAGTAAAGAATCCTCCTGCAACGCAGGAGATGCAGGTACAATCCCTGAGTTGGGAAATCCTCTGGAGGAAGGCATGGCAACCCACTTTAGTATACTTGCCTGGAGAATCCCAGGGACAGAGGAGCCTGGTGGGGTGCAGTCCATGGGGTCGCAAAAGAGTGGGACATGACTGAAGTGACTTAACATGCATGCACACACAAATGGGCAGGATAAGAATTATTCTGACTTTTTCTACACTTACTATTCCATGTAATGGCCACAAAACAGACTCAATTAACTGTATTGTTATTACTTTCACATGATGTATATATCTTAGTAGGAAGTCAATATCAGGCCAATAAATGGATGTCTGCTTTTACCATGAAATTGTTGTTAGGCTAATGCCAATTCTCTTTTGAACGCTAACTGTACAGCCATAAATTTTGTTAGGACATTGGCATAATTTATTTCATTAATCAAACCATTCATATTCCAAAGAAGTATCACCTACCTCCTGAAACTTGCTGTCCCTGGGTGTTGTGTGTTGTATTTCAACAGCATCTCCCAGTTCAAAAGAGCAAATTCTGAGTCAGATTAGACATCCACTTCTCCTTTACCATTTATACTTCCTCCATTCCAAAGTTTATGGATTTCACCTTTATTAAGCGTTTTGATTCTATCACCTCCTTTTAATTCCCTCTACTACCACTCTATTTTCAACTATCTATAGTTATGATTTGAGCCGCAGTGATAACCTTTCCAGGTGGCCCTGTGGAATTTGGACTCT
Source organism: Redunca redunca (assembly GCA_006410935.1). Taxonomy (NCBI): domain Eukaryota; kingdom Metazoa; phylum Chordata; class Mammalia; order Artiodactyla; family Bovidae; genus Redunca; species Redunca redunca. Next base: position 282,760 of record SJYQ01000665.1, read on the forward strand.
GCCCTCTCCAGTAACAACAATCTCTGCTCTACATATCTTCCATATGTGTCCTGTGTCCAAAAGCAATTCAGTGACTCTCATCTGTCTAGTAAATACAGCCTACTCTTCACATATATTTAAGGAGTGCTTCTAAAATTCATTCTAACTTCTATCAAGACCCATCACCTCTCTGAGTCCCATTTCCTTGATTTAAAAATGAAGTGAATTGAACTGCTTTTTTGGTTTGTTGTTTATAAGATAAAATGTGTATTGCATATTAACTCGAATTTCTTGCTATTCCTATAACATGATATAACTAGCGAGCTCCTAAGTATTTTAAAAATGTGAACCCTTTGTAAGATTTTGATGAAAACTGGGGACCTTTCCACAGAAGAACTATGCACAGAATTTCATGGGATGGGTGTGTGGACCCTCTGATGATGTATGGAATTACCCTATACCTTCTTTCCTTAACATGTTTTTTTCAGACCATTCTGTGATCTACATTGTCCAATGTACCTCAGGCTGCTTTTTGAGATCAAATTAAAATATGACACCCTCCACTGTCTTCTTCAGTGTCACTAACTGGACATGAATGACCCATTTGCTAAACCCCATAGCATTCTGTGTGCACATTTTACATAAGATATGTGACATCCTGCTTCATTTTAACTCTTTATTTTCTCCTCTAATTCTCTCTACTACATTGCAGGAGCCTTGCGAACAGGAATAGTGTCTTTCTTCTTTCCCTTTTTCTTCCTTTTGTACTCTTTAGCCTTCTCTTGATGCTCTGATATAGACCTGGAACGTTAAAGACATTCAGTGAACCAATGAATAAATGAAGAGTTAGGGAAGCAGCTTAAAAAGTTCTAATCTCTTTATTTACCTGTGTATTTATTTGCTCTTAGATAAAGGTAACTTTTAAAATATCCAACAATAAATAACTGGAAATCAGTGTTGACATTGGACCAATTGGTGGTAAAACAGCTGCAGAATTTCATGGAATATATCTGAGAGTGGCTAGATTTTGTCAAGATTCTATGGCAAAATAATTTTGTCCCCTGTGATACTAAGGTTAACTTTTATAACCATGAGTTCTGTGCAATATCTGCAATTCAAGATATTCAACGTTGGAGGATTTGGTTTTTTTTTTTCAAACTTGGAGAAAATAAAATAAATAAAATTCATGCTCTTGCTTCCTCAAAGTGATACTTTAAAGATGAGAAAACGTTTACAGAGTACTTTGCAAAAGCACCATTTTCTTAGCAAGGCAGTGGTTTGTGTGCTGCTAACTAACTAAAAAATCCTTTCTTACTATGCATTTAGTCCTCCAAAGAAAATAGTCTTAACACATCCCTTCCTATTAGATTATCCTCTTATTCATAGTGTAGTTACCTAAGAGTTAAGTTTCTTAACTTTTAAATGACATTAATGACTAAATGACAATAGTGTTCCTCATGTCCTGATCTTCAGGTCACTTCTCCCCTTGGGCACTGGATATATCTCACCTTACAGACTCTCCATTTTGATTCATTTAAATTAACCTGTCCACATATTCATGACTATGGGAATACAACATTCTACACTGGGTAGGAGCCTTAGCTAAAATTCCTAGTCTTACATGCCTTTTGAACAAGATGAAAATGCTAATCATTACATGACTCATGCATGCAATCTCAAATATAGTCACTGCCTCCATATATTCTTTAGACATATTTTTAATAGTATATTTCTGTGCTAAATCAATGTGGTGAAATAATCTAGACACTCCTCTTCAACTGGAGATGGATGGGGATGTGAGTGAGTCATATATGGAATAAAAATACTTTCATCAGAGCTCATACCCCCAGTCCCGATGTCAAGGGAAAAGCTACTGACAAGTACGTGGTAGTTCTTTGAAGTAAAGCAGGCCCAGAAAAGAATCAATACTCCTTAGCATTATGCTGCTGTACTTTCTGTTTTGAAGAAGCTAGTGTCATGCTAACAGGAGGGATAGACTTGTCTCAAGTGAGACCAGGCTGTGCTGTCCCTGGAGAAATACATCACTGGCTTTCCTGAGGTGTACACTGGCTCCCTAGGTCAGCTAAGGAGTTAATGAGTCCTGGGCTTGCTGCAGTGAGACCTGGAGAGCACAAAGGAGAACTCAAGTCCATAAAGCAGACACCTGAGGGGTGGAGGGAGAAAGGGTCTTGGTGGAGAGGAGCACTGAGGCACATCCTTCCACAGACCTAAGAAGAGGGTACCTTTCTTAGAAAACCTAACCCTGTGTGAGCCCCTTCTAATGCTTGGTAGAAGGTAATAAACTAAATACAGCTTCTTTAGCTAAAAAATATAAATCACTCTTTTATGCACTGATTGTAAAAGAAAAGTGAAAGTGTTAGTTGCTCAGTCGAATCTGCCTCTTTGCAACCCTTTGGACTATAATCAACCAGGCTCCTCTGTCCATGGAATTTCTTAGGCAAGAATACTGGAGTGGGTTGCCATTCCCTTCGCCAGGGGCTCTTCTCAACCCAGGGACTGAATCTGGGTCTCCTGCTTTGCAGGCAGATTTTTTACAGTCTGAGCCACCAGGAAGTCTATGGACTGATTGCATCCCCCCAAATTTATATGTTGAAACTCTAACTCCAAAGGTGGTGGTATTAGGAGGTGGGGATCTTTGGGAGGTGATTACATCATGAGGTTGGAGCTCTCACGAATGGATTAGTGTCCTTATGAAAGACTCTCCTTCACCCTCTTTCTGCCCTGTAAACGCACAATGAGAAGACAACTGTAACTCAGAAGCAGGTCCTCAGCAGACCTGCTGGTGCTGGCTCCCAGATGCCTGACCTCCAGCCTCCAGAGATGTGAGGAATGTGTCTCCATTGTTTATAAGTTACCCAGTCTATGGTACTTTGCTATAGCAGCCTGAACTCAGAGGACTATATACGTATATAGAATAATACACATGTGCATTAATATTATATGATACTCATATCTTACCCTGTATTGCTCTTTAGAGATCTACATGACCACTGACTAGGCAACTCTGTGCCCCCCAGTGGAGTTTGTTTGTGTTTAGTCTGAGCAAGTGTGTGGTCCATGGTGGAGATGGAGTCACGGTTACTGCAACAGAAGAGAAATTATTGTGTGAATATCTAGTTGTCTACCTTTCCCTCCCCTATAAGTATTCCCTTCCCTGGTGGCACTGTGATAAAGAACCCACTTGCCAATGCAGGAGATGCAGGTTTGATCCCTGGGTCAGGAAGATCCCCGGAGAAGGGAATGGCAACCCACTCCAGTATTCTTGCCTGGAGAATCCCATGGACAGAGGAGCCTGGTGGCCACAGTCATATGGTTGCAAAGAGTCGGACATGACTGAGCGACTGAACAACAGAAGCATCCGTGGACACCTCTAGTGTTTGACTTTCCAAGTGCTTTAAGGAATACATTATGTACCAGAAGCGTGCCTGATACTATCCCAATACTTCTGAATCAACCACTTCCACATTTACTGCATCTCTGAGAGACTGAAATGAACATTGTACCCATGAAATACAACTGATATTATCAAATGCGCTGCCTCATCCACATCTCTCCAGCCTGGAATAATCACTCTCTCTTCTGAACAGCTCGCAGCCCTCATTTTGCACTTGGCATTTGAATTTTTTTATTTGTCTGCACTCCCTTAACATCTAGATTGTAATTCTGCTCAATCCAATCCCATTCAGTTTAAAATATCTATTCTGTACCTAGTACACATCAGGGACTATTTGAGATGCTGGTGAGAAATACCCTGGTAAACAGTTTAGTGTATAGATGAGGAGGCTGGCACATAACCTGAGTAGAGGGGGGTTAAGTGCAACCACAGAGTGTGGCCAAGACATGGGTAGAGGGCAGGAAGGCACAGGGCTGAAGGAGAGATGTCAGGAAGTGGTCCTCTGAGATGTGACAACTGTGACGGGTTCAGAGATGAGATGATGTTCCTCAGGAAAGGGAAACATAAGGAAAAATGTATTTTTGGCAGAAGGGACGCATGTGCAAAGGACTAGAGCATGTAACATTTGGGGCAATGAAAGTCGTTCAGCACCAAAAGAGCATGACGTTTAAATTAGTGGAGATCAGCAGATGACACTTGGTCTCAGATGATTAAAGGTTTCCTGTACTATGCTAAAGTTGTGCACAGCAAAGGAAACCATAAACAAAATGAAAAGACAACTCACAGAATGGGAGAAAATATTTGCAAATGATGTGACTGACAAAGGATTTGTCTCCAAAATTTACAAACGGCTCATGTGGCTTAATATCATCAAAACAAACAATCCAATCAAAAAATGGGCAGAAGACCTAAACAGATATTTCTTCAAAGAAATACAGATAGCCAAGAGGCATATGAAAAGATGCTCAACATCACTAATTATCAGAGAAATGCACATCAAAACTACAATGAGATATCACTTCACCCTAGTCAAAAAGGCTATCATCAACAAATCCACAAAGAACTAATCCGCCTCCAACTAATGTGGATGTGGGGAGAAGGGAACCCTCCTACGCTGCTGATGGGAATGCTGTCTTGTGCTGCCACTATGGAGAACAGCATGGAGGCTCCTTAAGAAACTAAAAGTAGAGCTACCACGCGATTCTTTGGTCTCACTCCTGGGCATAAACTCAGAGAAAACACGGTCTGAAAGGATACATGCTCCCTAATATTAATTGCATCAGTGTTTACAACAGCCAAGACACAGAAGCAACCTAAATGTCCACTGACTGAGGAATGGATAAAGAAGATATGGTACATGTATACAATGGAATATTATTCAGCCATTGATAAGAGTGAAGCAATGCCATTTGCAGCAACATGGATGTACCTAGGGATGGTCATACTGATTGAACTAAGTCAGACAAAAAAGGAGAAACATCATATGATATCACTTCTATGAGGAAGCTGAAACCACGATGCAATGGACTTGTTTACAAGATAGAAACAGGCTCACAGACTTAGAGAATGAACTTATAGTTACCAGGGGGAGGGATAGTTAGGGAATTTGAGGTTGACATGTCCAGACTGCTATATTGTATATAAAATGGATAACCAACAAGGACAAACAGTATAGCACAGGGAACTCTGCTCAATATTCTATAACAACCTAACTGGGAAAAGAACTTGAAAAAGAATAGATACATGTATATGTATAACTGAATCATTGTATTGTACACTTGAAACCAACATAAAGTTGTTAATCAATTATACTCCAATGTAAAATAAAAATATAAAAAATAGCTTGGATGTTATCCTAAGCCCAAAGGAAGTTAAGCAGTGGTTTATATAGGGTAGCAACAGAAATTATTAGTTTTTGATAAACTGTGGAGAATGGATTGGAGGAGGATGAGTTAAAGGTATATGCTGAAGAGTGAAATTTTATGTCCCCCCACATTTGTATTGTCCCCCCCAAATTTGTATGTTGAAATCTTAACCCTCAGGAGGATTAGGTGCTATTAGGAGGTGGGGCCCTCATGAATAGGATTGATGACTTTATAAAAAGAGACATGTGATTAGGTCAATAAACATATTTTTGAAAGTGCTACACTTTGCACTGTGTGGGTCACTGGTTTACTGGAATAGAGAGAAAAATAAATACAGAATACAGCCCCTGGTAGACTGCCTGAAGCAGAGGATGATTAATGTTAGTGAATGATGATGACCTCAGGGAAGCTGTCTTGCCCCTTCTACCAGATGCCAATATAGCAAGAATATGTCTGTGAACCAGGAGGTGGGTCCTCATCAGACACAGAAACTGCTAGCACCTTGGTCTTAAGCTTCCCAGCTCAAGAACTGTAAGAAATGTTCATTATTTAAGCCACTCAGTCTACAGTAGTTTATTTATAGCAGCTGAATAAGTTAAGACAGTACATACTTGCAGAAAACAATATGAAGTGTTGAACGAGGCAATAATTGGGTGTACAGAACCATCTCAGTGCCATAAGCTAAAGAACTTGATGAATGAGGCGGATGGGGGTGCTCAGACATCTGAATCATTCCTAAATGTCTACCTTAGTGAATGCTGGTGCTGCTCATAAGGAAAAGGATGAAATAGAAGGTAGAAAGCTTTATGGAAAGGAAAACAAGAAGCTTGCTTGGAACTTTTGAAGTTCTGCATGTTCCTGCTCCTAGGATAATTTGAGGCAACTGCCCAGGAGGCCATCAGAAGTGTCGATTCTAGAGCTCCAGGAAGAAGGCTGGCATGTGTCTCTTCCTCTGTGTGTCCCCCGAGCTTACCACCTGGCCCTGGCACCACATCTATTCATTCCAGCTCTTTGATGATGGTCGTAATTATGGTGCTAATGATGATGAATCTTTAATCAGATGTGTACTTTATCAGCGTATGACATAGTTTAGGTAAGGGTGAATTTTTTCTGAGGTTGGACTTACAACAATTTGGATGGCTCCATTAAATTATTTGTTCTTTCTATTTTGTCATTTCCTTTGATGTGTCCTTTGCTTGTAGAGAAGACTCTAACTAGTGTCTCCAGGGAAACCCAGAGTCCACAACATGATCCGATGCTGCCCACAGGGTACCATCACTACAGCTGTTGCCATGAGAAAAACAGCTGTCTCCAGAGCGTTGGGATGGCATGTTTCCTCAAGATTCAGGAAAAAGAAACACATTGCTTTAAACATCATCATCCACTAACATTAATCATCCTCTGCTTCAGGCATTCTACCAGGTGCTGTGTTATGTATTTATTTATTTTTTTCTCTATTCCAGCAAACCAGTGACCCATACAGTTCAAAATGTAGCACTTTCAAGAATATGTGCTGAACATGACTATTAATCTGTTGGGATAAACATAAGAAAATTGATTCAAATTTCTCTGAATGCCCAACAATATTTCAGAGAGGTGGTGCAGTAGTAAAGATTCCACCTGCCAATGCAGGAACTGCAGGAGATGAGGGTTTGATCCCTAGGTGGTTGGGAAGATCCCCTGGAATAGGAAATAGCAACACACTCCAGAGTTCTTGTCTGGAAAATTCCATAGACAGAGGAGCCTGGTGGGCTACAGACCATTGGGCTGCAAAGTCAGACACAACAGAGCACATGCACGTGCACGTGCAGACACACACACACACACACACACACACACACACAAAGTGGTAATATGACACCCTGAATTGTTTTTTCAGGCAACTGACAATCAAAATTAAAAAGGATGTCTCTATGAAAGTAGTCAGGAAATGTCTTGTCTCATGGCACAATGGTTGGGCACTCAAGGAACTAACATGGTTGTAAATTTTGTGGCTGAGAGAAGGATGGAAACAGAAATATTCAAAGGTCAGGCCACGGCCACAGTCATGCATCAGCCTAAACCAGGTCGGGTGGTGAGGAGTGGAGAAAGCAGAACTCAGCAGTCGAAGACAAAATGAAAACTGGAAGCCAAACAGGCAAACCAGAAACACAGGAGAGATGGGAAGAATTGGAAATAGAAGAAAAAGGTATAATGAATTTGCCTGGTCACTCACTGTCCTTAACTATTTTTGTCAACTATATTTTATGTTGCTGTCTGGATTTTTGTTTTTCCCCTACTTATTTCCTATCTTCTTCTTATTTTTCATTCTTTAGAAAATGACAATTAAACCTTATTTTATAGAATAAGTACATTTTCTTGAAATGATTAAGCATTTATTGAATGCATCTCAAGCTTTTAAACTGCTGTGTGAGATCAGTGCTATGTGGACCCAAACTGGTGGTATGCATTGTCTCTACCCTGAATGGGATTTATAATCTAGGGTGGAACATAGAATATACACACACACAACTGCAATGCTAAGCAGATAGGAAAGAGCTAAAGGTCTGAAAAGTACAGTGGAAACTCAGAAGCAGAGAGAATTACTCTTAGAGGAAAAAACAAAGACTTCAAAAGGAGTGAGAACATTTTTAGCTGGGCAGTGAACTGTGGTTAGTATTGCAATGGGCAGGCTTCCCCAATGGCTCAGTGGGTAAAGAATCTGCCTTCAATGCAGGAGACACAGAAGACATTGGTTTGAGCCCTGGGTTGGGAAGATCCCCTGAAGGAAGAGATGGCAATGCACTCCAGGATTCTTGCCTGGAAAACCCCATGGACAGAGGAGTCTGGCTGGTTAGAGTCCAAAGGGTTGCAAAGAGTCAGACATGACTAAGCATACATTACAACGGGCAGAGCCCTATAGGGAACTGCATAAGCAAAGACCCAGCAGTGGCAAAGTTAATAGCAGATTTAAAGAGATCCTGACAAAACTGACTGGGTAGAATTTTATAATCTTAAAATCTTCCAGTTCTTTTGTTTCTTTATGTGACTTCTGCACAAGAATTTAACTTTATCATTTTCATTGTTTTCTGAGAAAATACTGAGACACTCAGACCCCTATATATTATAAATCTCAGCAAATATTACTTTCAAAAATTTTAAGGTCTGCACACCACATTGACTTTAGATGATTAAAGTAATATATTTATTTTTTTGCCATGTGAGTTGAGATTTTTATTAGACATGATTTCCTACTGCTTATAAAGGAAACTACTAGAATGACAACACAATATCTTGGCATTAGGAGTCCACCAAACTAAAATCACATAACTTAAAAATAACTATACCATGGAAATTTAGGCTATTATCTTTGTGAGTGAAATTGAGGGACAAAGCAGAGAGAAGGCATGCATAGCCCAGTCTACCATTCCATAAGTTTATTGATTATTAGGGTATCCTACATGAAGCTTCTGTAGGACTTTATTGTCATAGTCCTTTGGCCCTATTTTATACTGGGTTTCTATCATTTTCTTATTGTTTTATAAGATTTCTTTATATAATCTGTACATGAGTCCTTTATAAAGCACATGTATTGCAAGTCCTGTCAATTCTTCTTAGTTGTAATAACTGTGTTCTATAAAATCACTGTTGAACCACTTCTCCTAGGAGAAATACAGGGTTAGTTTCCTGTAGGCCTCTGGTCATATTTTTTTTCAACTGATTAGTACATCAACTTATTTTATGCATTTTCTATTTAAAGATACCTGATTTGATGGATAAAGAAATCTGATATATGTATCTTATTTATTTTATACCCAACACTTTGTGCCTCTTAATCCCCTTTCCCTATTTTTCTCTTACCTCTAGCCCTATCCCCACTGGTAACCACTAGTTCAGTCTCTGTATCTGTTTTTTTTTAAATATTAAATCATTATATACGTATATATCTGTGTATATATATGTATATATATGTATACACACACAATGGAATATTACTCAGCCATGGTAAAAGAATAAAATTTTGCCATTTGCAACAACATAAATGAGCCTGGTGAGTATTATGCTTAGTAATAAGTGCTAAAGAGAAAGACAAATATTGTATCCTTTCATTTATATGTGGAATCTAAAAAAAAACAAATGATTTAATATTAAAAAAAAAACAGATACAGAGACTGAACTAGTGGTTACCAGTGGGGATAGGGCTAGAGGTAAGAGAAAAATAGGGAAAGGGGATTAAGAGGCACAAAGTGTTGGGTATAAAATAAATAAGATACAAGGATGTAATGTACAACACAGGGAATACAGTCAATAATTTTATAACTTTAAATGGAGTATAATCTGTAAAACTATTGCATCACTATGTTGTATACCTGAAACTAATATAACATGTCAGTCAACTGTTCTTCAACTCAAAAAATAAAAAAGACGCCCATCTGATATATACCACTGACTCATTAACATTAATCTCACAGCTGACAGTCCTGTAACTCATGTCTCTGAAGCTTCTCTAACAGACGTATTTTCTCTAAAGGCACAAAACAGCCTTCTCATGTTTAGATATCTCATGTTTAGATATATTGATATCTTAACAACACTTCAACACTATGCTTGGGCACCATTCGAAACAGCGAAATAACCCTCAAAAGCTCAAAAATGCAAAGAATTAGTACTAATAATGAAGTACATTTGTAGTACTATACTGCAAAAAGGATTCTCATTTACAGCATAAGAACTGAAACAAGAAGGCCAGTGTCACTTCATTCGACCTCAGCTGGGAACATCCCCACCTCAGGTGACTCAAGTTTTCTGCTATTCTGCACGTTTTCAGTGTTAAACAAATACACAAATGTGAAATCCATAAACAATGAGGATAAAGTGTACCTTATTCATTCTGTGGCCTTCCCCAGTGGCACAAGTGATAAAGAACCCACCTGGGGCTACACAGGTGCATTCATAGTAAATGCAGAAGAAACAAGAGATGCAAATTTGATCCCTGGGTCAGGAATATCCCCTAGAGTAGGAAATGGCAACCAGCTCCAGCATTGTTGCCTGAAAACTTCCACAGGCAGAGAATACTGGCAGGCTACAAACCATGGGGTCACAAAGGGTCAGACACACCTGATCACCCTCCCACACACACATACTCGTTCTATTCTTTGCTGTTTTACTTATTGTTTTCTTTAGAAAGAAACTATAAATTTTAATATATTCCTTTTTTATCAAGTTTTTCTCTTTCATGATTCATGTTTTATGTCTTGTTTAAGAACTCTTTGTCAACCTCAGGATGATGAAGAGATTGTCCCATATTTTCTTCTAGAACTGTAATATTTTTTTCTTTCATATTTGGATATATAATCTATCTGGAACTGATTTTTTTATTTATGGTAGGAAGCAGGGATCATAATATTCTTCCCAGATGGGAAATACCAAACCGATCCATACCCTCATGGTAAAGATTATCCTTCCTTTTCACACTGTGGTGACAATTTGCCACAAATTAATTAACTATATATTTGCCTCAACTTGTGAACTCTGTTATGGTCTGGACCTAACAGAAGCAGAAGATATTAAGAAGAGGTGGCAAGAATACACAAAAGAACTGTTACAAAAAAGATCTTCACAACCCAGATAATCATGATGGTGTGATCACTCATCTAGAGCCAGACATCTTGGAATGTGAAGTCAAGTGGGCCTTAGAAAGCATCACTACGAACAAAGCTAGTGGAGGTGATGGAATTCCAGTTGAGCTATTTCAAATCCTGAAAGATGATGCTGTGAAAGTGCTGCACTCAATATGCCAGCAAGTTTGGAAAACTCAGCAGTGGCCACAGNGAAACAGTGGAAACAGTGTCAGACTTTATTTTTGGGGGGCTCCAAAATCACTGCAGATGGTGACTGCAGCCATGAAATTAAAAGATGCTTACTCCTTGGAAGAAAAGTTATGGCAAACCTAGATAGCATATTCAAAAGCAGAGACATTATTTTGCCGACTAAGGTCTGTCTAATCAAGGCTATGGTTCTTCCATTGGTCATGTATGGACGTGAGAGTTGGACTGTGAAGAAGGCAGAGCACCGAAGAATTGATGCTTTTGAACTGTGGTGTTGGAGAAGGCTCTTGAGAGTCCCTTGGACTGCAAGGAGATCCAACCAGTCCATTCTGAAGGAGATCAGCCCTGGGATTTCTTTGGAAGGAATGATGCTGAAGCTGAAACTCCAGTACTTTAGCCACCTCATGCGAAGAGCTGACTCATTGGAAAAGACTCTGATGCTGGGGGGGGGATTGTGGGCAGGAGAAGAAGGGGACGACAGAGGATGAGATGGCTGGATGGCATCACTGACTCGATGAATGTGAGTTTGAGTGAACTCTGGGAGATGGTGATGGACAGGGAGGCCTGGTGTGCTGTGATTCATGGGGTCGCAAAGAGTCGGACACGACTGAGCGACTGAACTGAACTGAACTGTGAACTCTGTTTCACATGTCTAGGTATGTGTCCTTGTCCCAGTAGTACACTGTAATTTAAATTCTGTAGTTTAAAAATCAGTTTTGGCAGCTATTAGCCTAACACTTTGGTATTTGTCTTTCTTCTTCAAGATCCTCTTTGAAATTCTTTGCTCTTTGCACTTGCATGTGAATTTTAGAATACACTTATCAATTTTCACATTATGAAAAAAAGAAAGAAAGATAAATAAAAGAAGTATTCTGGTGCTGATCAGGATTCCGTTACATCTGTAGAATAATTTGGGAAGAATTTAAGATATTTAGTTTGCCAATCCACAAACATAGTACTGAAGGTATTTATTTAGAGATTCTTGAAATGTACTCAGCAATGTTTTCCAATTTTAGTGGAGAATTTTTGCACATATTTTATGTTTATTTAATGTTTTTGTAGCTGCTATAAATTGAATCTTAAAAAATTATTTGGCTTGCTTCTATATAAAAATTTTTTTGTATACGGTCCTCATATCTGATAACCTCATGAATTTCACTTATAAATCCTAATATTTCATTTGTAGATTTTTATTAATAATAAAATGTAATATTTTAATAAATTTTGAATCTATTTTGCTACACTTCTGGCGTGCCATAAGATATGGTTTTCATGGTTTATACCACCAATGCTCATTCAGAGCTACTTGCAAACTTATCATTTTCTTTGTTCTTATCATGAAAGGAATATCATTTCTTTATTCTTATCATGTTTCTTTGTTATATATTCTTACCTCTCATATTATTTACCTGGAACATACCACTTCTAATCTGTATTTATAATTTTTTCATGAGTTCATTTAGTAATAAACTCAGTTTTTGCTTGCCTGGAAAAATTTCATTTCTTTCACCCTCTCATTGTTGAAAGCTTTTAAAAAATCTAGTATATAATTCTAGATGGACTTTTTTTCCCAGGCCATTGAAGACAGGAATCCACTGACTTCTGATTTTCATTGTTGCTCTTGTGAAGTCAACCAGTAATCTGCCTTTTAAATCCTTTTCCTATTAATATGTGTTCTTTTTTGTGTTCCTGCTTCTTTTCTCTTTTAAGGGCTCACCTCATTACATCAGCATCTCCCTTCCCTTTGTGATAATCTACCCTCTGAGCAACTCAAAGTCAAATGACTAGGGACTCTCATGACATCTGCAAACTCTCTTTTGCCATACTAAGTACTATAGTCAAGTGAATGATGCCCCATCATAGTCATAAGTTCTGCTCACCCTGAAGGGGAGAGGGTTACCCAAAGGTATGAGTCACTGAGGTCATCTGAGGACTCTACCTATAACACTAAACCAACTGAAAAAGTAAGTTCCTTAAAAACAAAGTGTAAAATTCCAATCTAGTAGGCATTAATAAACAGAAAAAAGAGAAAAAAATGCTCTTAAAAATAAAGCAGAAAAGGAGAATTAAAGAGCAAATACTGAACAGGTGGGGAAAGAAAACTAAGCACAAATCCAAAAATATCATTAATTATATTAAATGGGAATGGATTGATTGCTTTAATTAAAGAGAACCAAAGATTCTTTAGGCTGAAAAACAAAACAGCAATAAATAAGATCTGACTACATATGCCTTACCAGAGACAAATCTAAAATACACAAAAAGGTTGAATTAAAAGGTTGGAGAAAGACATA
>SJYQ01000665.1:296146-375125 GCA_006410935.1 Redunca redunca
AGGCAAAGGCATTATTAGGCATAAAAGGATTAGTTCATAATGGTAAAAAACCTAATTTACCAGAAAACTATAATTTTAAATTTATAAGCCTCTAATACACAGACTCTAAAGATGTGAAAAAAACACGGCAGGACTACAAGGATAAAAATAGAAATTCACAGACACAATTGGAAATTTTAATACAACTCTCAGTAATTAACAGAACAAATAGACAAAAATAAGCAGGAATATAGGAAATGTGAATATCATAATTGTCAAACCTGATCTATGACTACATGGAGTTCTAAAACTAAAACTAAAAACTGCAGAATATATTAATACATTTCTTTCAAGTTCACATGAAAGATGTAAGGGATCTGATCATATGCTGGGTTACAAACCAAGTCTCAACAAATTTAAAGGAATTAAATAAGATAGAGCATATTTTCTGATCTCGATGCAATTAAGTAAAGTTCTAAAGGGTAACAAAAATTATGTTTGGAAATTGTAAGACACATGTCTAAGTAAATAATGAGTCATAAAAAATAACACTGAAAATTAGAAAATATTTTGAAATTAACAGTGATAAAATGCCACATGTAAATGTTTCAGAAGCATAAACATTTTCATTAAAAAAAAAGAAAGATGAAAAAAGATCTCAGTTTCAAACTCAAGAAGGTAGGAAAAGAATAGAAAAATGAGTCCAAAGAAAGTTTAGACAAAAATATTGAAGCAAGGGTAGAAACTGATAAAAGAAATCAGCAAAACTGATAAAAAGAAATCAACAACAACAAAAAAATACTAATTATTTGTGGGAAAACCCAGAAGGGACAAGGTGGAAATAAAAGATGACACCTTCCTCTATAGATATTGGGAACACTGAAAAGATTATAAGATTACATGATACATAATTATTTGCCAATAGATTTGAAAATCAGGTGAATTGGACTGTTTCCTAGGAAAATAGAGCTCCAATTGGATGTGACATTGAGTATATCATTGGTTATGAGATAAGAGCAGATTTAGTGGATTGGCAAGAAATCTTGGAGCTTCCCTGGTAGCTCAGAAGGTAAAGAGTCCATCTGCCAATGCTAGAGAGGTGGGTTGGATCTCTGGATCAGGAGAAGGAAATGGTAACCCATTCCAGTATTCTTGCCTGGGAAATCCGGCAGACAGAGGAGCCTAGCAAGCTACAGTTCATGGGGTCAAAACGAGTCAGACACGACCTAGTGACTAAACAACAAGAAGAAGAAGCCTTGATTCAAAGGCATTTAACGGAGGTTAGAAGGAGAGGAACTGAGGTTAAAAAGTGCTTTTGAATAATTTTGTGGTGTAGGAATAAGGGGTAAGTGGAGAGAGAAATGAGGTCAAGAGAAGATCCTTCTTTAAGATAGCGGAAATAGCATTGTATTTATACACTGGAGGGAATAATCTGGTAGGGATGTAGGACAGAATGACTAGAAGGATGTGTTTGATGAGATAAAAAGAGTGAAAAATCATCAGGACTGACTTCAGATGGGAACATGGATAGCTCATTGACAGCAGCACACAGAGTAATCTGATGCGGACATCAGTAGTGAATAGATACGTTGTCTGGAATCTAGGAACATTCTCTTCTGATTCTATATTAACAGGTGAAAGTGAACGTCACTCAGTTGTGTCCGACTCTTTGGGACTCCATGGGCTGCAGGCTCCCAGGCTACTCTGTCCATGGAATTCTCCCGGCCAGAGTACTGGAGTGGGTAGCTCTTCCCTTGTCCAGGGGTCTTCCCACACCAGGGAGTGAACCCAGGTCTCTGGCATTGCAGGTAGATTCTTCACCATCTGGGCCACCAGGGAAGCCCATATTAACAGACAGGAAAACTAAAGACTGTGTAGATGTAAGCTCACTCAAAATTAGTCTATAATTTAAATGTAATTTAAGGTAAAATCCTTGTTGAGTTTTAGTGGAATTTGACCATCTGATTTTAAGTTTACTTGACAAAACAAATACCAACCAACTGTAAAGAGAGAGGGGTGTGTGTGTGTGTTTTACTATCATGTAACATTTATTCTAATGCCAAAGCAATTAAGATAGTTGGGTATACTTGTAGGCCTGGACAAACAGACAAATGACACCTGATGGGAAAATGGATCTGAGCTTACATAGGAACTTATCAAGCTACAGGTACTACTGCGCATTACTGGGAAAATGGAGTCATTTCATAAAAGATTTGGGATAGTCACCTACATAAAGTTACTTTAAAATACTTTAAAATAGATTATCATAGCACAGCATTCACAAGCATAAATGCCACATGGATAAAAACCCTAAATGTAAAATATTAAAATTCAAGACCTACAGAAGAAATAGACATTAACTATTTTCTAAAATCTTCATATGAATACCTTTTTCCCAGAAAAATCTCTCACTCTCTGAACTTTCATTTCTCAGTCTCTAAATTGATTTGGATAAAATACTCTCTGATGAAAAACAGTGAACAGTGATTAATTGGTAAGAAAAACAACAACAACTAGGATTTACGGTGGCATTCTCTAGTGACTTACTTACTTCTGCTCTCCAAGTTTTGCTCAGGTTTTTCTTTCTGAAAAAAAGAACATTTCTATTTTATCTATTCTGTATCTGGTACATAATCATGTGTACCTGAATCTTATATATAATTTAGTTTCCATTAGAAACATATTTTACAAATACATGATGGAGGCTTATATCAGCTCCTGAGCATTCAGAAGAAAAGGGTACTCTTTTGTACTAAAATTCATCCACAGAACTTTCCTTTTTGTCTATTCAGCCTTTCTTTCTTCCTGTCTTTGGTCCATTCCTCGCCTGGGTCCAGGCCCCACAGAGCTGATCCAAGCCTGGTGTGTCTTTGAAATCAATGGGAGCTCTGCAGGGGAGAAGGAGAAGCTGAGAAATGGGATCTTTGTAATTCTTGCCTCTGCACCTTGCGGCATTTGTCAAAATTTTGCGAATAGAGATCCAAACACTTTGCTTTGAATTCTGTGAGTTCCTTAGATCTCTGCCACAGACATTCTTCTTCACCTGCTTCTAGCCAGATAATGATCTCCCGAGACCCCCACCTGCTCCAGGGCCACCCATGCCTCAGTGGGGCTTGATGCAAGGTGTTGCATGCTTGATCTTTATTTCTGAAGCTGAAGCTCCAGCTAAGAGAGATGAAGGGCATGGAATTATCATCTTCCACACATACTGCTTTTTCTTCTACATAATTCTAATCTAAAGTTGGCTCATTTAAGGAGAAAGGGGGCAAATTTCAATGGCAACAGTGAGACTGGCTCTCTATCACCACTCATCTTTTACTCATGGTCCATGAGGCTGATCAGCTGATGTGCCTTTTCTGTCCTCCTTGTGTTGCTCTAAATATCCTTGCTGGATGAAGGATTTTCTCTGTTTGTAAAGTCAGTAATAGGCTGCTTACAAGCGTGGTCAGAAAAAGGCCTATGTCTCTCATGTAAAACCAGGAGTTGAGTCAATTAAACCTAGAATACATTATAATGCCAAGGATGGCAAATTTGAATACTGAAAAAGAACAGTCCAAAAGGGATCATGCCACCAAACTGGGAACAAATATTTAGGGGTGAGGCAATTCAGTTTATCATGAATAATAGTGGCAAATAACATTTGAGTTATTGACTCCTGAGAAATCTGAATGCAAGTCAAGAAGCATGAGTTAGAAACAGACATAGAAAAATAGAATGGTTCCAAATTGGGAAAGGGGTACATCTAGGCTGTATATTGTCCCCTTGCTTATTTAACTTACATGCAGAGTAGGTCATGTGAAATGCTGGACTGGATGAAGCACAAGCTGGAATCAAGACTGCTCAGAGAAATGTCAATAACTTCAGATATGCAGTTGATGCCACCCTTATGGCAGAAAGCAAAGAGGAACTAAAGAGCTTCTTGATGAGAGTGAAAGAGGAGAGTGAAGCAGGCTTAAAACTCAACATTCAAATAATAAAGATCATGGCATCCAGTCCCATCACTTGATGGCAAATAGATGGGGAAAAAATGGAAACAGTGACAGACTTGATTTTCTTGGGCTCCAAAATCACTGCAGATGGTGACTGCAGCCATGAAATTAAAAGATGCTTGCTCCTTGGGAGAAAATCTATGACCAACCTAGACAGCATATTAAAAAGCAGAGAAATTACTTTGCTGACAAAGCTTCATCTAGTCAAAGCTATGGTTTTTCCAGTAGTCATGTATGGATGTGAGAGTTGGAGCATAAAGATGAACATTGAAGAATTGATGCTTTTGAAGTATGGTGTTGGAGAAGACTCTTGAGAGTCCCTTGGACAGCAAGGAGATCAAATTAGTCAATCCTAAAGGAAGTCAGTCCTGAATATTCATTGCAAGGACTGATGCTGAAGCTGAATCTGATATGAAGAACTGACTCATTGGAAAAAGACCTTGATGCTGGGAAAGATTGAAGACAGGAGGAGAAGGGGATGACAGAGGATGAGATAGTTGGCATCACCAGGAGATGGCATCGCCAACTTGATGAACGTGAGTTTGAGCAAGCTCTGGGAGTTGGTGATGGACAGGGAAGCCTGGCGTGCTTGAGTCCATGGGGTCGCAAAGAGTTAGACATGACTGAGTGACTGAACTGAACTGAACATTTGAATGTTTAGGGACAAAGATATAAGCAGTTAAAGGCTGGAAGTATTGGGATTTAAGCACACACCCTTGAAATACTGTAGAGAGAGAGTACTTATTGATTTTAATACCTGGAGGCAATAACTGAGGCCTTTTCATTCTCAGTGAGAAAAACAGGATAACCTTTGTTTATATGGCTTATGTTCTCTCTTGTAAAATTCATTCTACATGGAAAGGGAACTGTGTGTGCATGTGTGCTCAACAGTGTCCAACTCTTTCCAACCCCATGGACTGTAGCCCACCAGGCTTCTCTGTCCATGGGATTTCCCAGGCAAGAATACTGGAGAGAGTTGCTATTTTCTTCTCCAGGGCATATTACCAACCCAGAGATTGAACATGCATTTCCTGAAAGTCTCCTAAGTTAATATAAATTATTGTCACTTTAATACTACCAATTATTTTATCTTTGCTGTAAGAGTTAATGGCCAAGAAATCTGCTGAATTTTGAGTATTTAAATGCTGTATGACAGTCTAGAACATTGAGCTATCAAACCGTAAAACCTCATCAGATAGTGAAGTCCCCATCACTGTGGTCAGCTGAAAGTTGAATGGCCATTTGACAATTAATTTTTTTCATTAGGTGGAAAGTTGAGACTGATACTATCAGTTATTTCTATGGGCCAGGTAGGAAATTTTATTACAGTGTTACAACTATCAAAGTGGAATTGCAAAGTAATTCTACTAGTTGAACTAGCTGCTAATTAAGCAGCCTGTGTTGATCTGAAGTTACATGTAGGATGAACTATAGGGAAACATACTCTAAACACAGAATACAGTTGTAGTTAATATCTCATCAATAGATATAGTATTTCATTCAGAATATACAATAACTTTGCACTTGAACTTATAAAGCTCCTACTGTCTGAAATAAAGCAATGCACAGGCAATGCTCAGTTGATTCAGAAACCCATGATTTTCACTCAGATGATACAAAACTTGGCTCTGTTTTTGCTCATCTCAAATCCATACTCTATCATGGCACCGTGGTCATCTTTCTAAAGAGCAAGAGTAAAACAGTAATTCCCTCTTGAAACATGACCAATGGTTATAACTTCACAACAGAATGTGCAAGATTCTTCATGATAGCTTAGCCACTGGGCTTGAACCACTACTGCTCCCCTCTACATACACAAGAGGTTGTTCCAACATCATCTCTTCCCAGGAAATGTTCCATGACTCCTTCAGGCTGTGACCTCTGTCTTTAGCTTGTTTGTTTTCCTCATTAGACTGTAGGTTCATCCCAGGCAGGAACTACATCATTTATCTCTGTAAATCTCATGCTGAGCTCACTGCCAGGAACTTACACTTCAATATATGTTTATTGAATGAATTAAATAATATGGATGAAAAGTGATATTTAATTGAAGTTTCAAGAGAACTGACATGATCTATCATTTTAGTTTCATAATTAAAAATGACTGAATATACCCCATAATCAATAATAATTGCAATTTAAAAATTCAGCACTATGCAATTGAAGATATAAAGTACGTTTGCTAATATTTAAGGTGGGCAGCGTATTTGGGAATTTAAAAATGCTATGCTTAATTGCCCTTGTTTTTTAAGAATGCATGATAATTTATTTAGACTTGACAATTTAACTGCTACTGAATTTTAAAATAAAATTGTGTCTGAAGGAAAATCAATAATATCAGACTTCTAAAGAGGTGACATGTGTCATATGATACAATGAAAATTCTGTTTAATTAATGTGTTTACAAATCTCTGGTCATTAAGCAGAAAACAAGCTGAAGGCTTTCTTTTCCTACATCATTTCTATATATAAACTTATAAGCCTTCTCACTATAAGATACTAAAAATTCTTTACATCTACATTTTTACCCAAACTGTTGTTTAGTAGGAGGGAATAAACATATTTCTCTTCTTTATTTCCCTCTTTCCTTCCTCCTTCCGTCTTTTCTTTTGAATAAAAGTACTAGCTATGGGAAGAGAATCTGTTGTTTCACAGGCTAGTGATTACATTGATACTTCCATTTTCACTTGACTAACCATTTGTGTGAGTTTGTGGTCTTAGGGTGCTATAAGTCAGGAAAACATGAGTAAGAGGACACAAACGAGGGAGGCAGAGACACAGGGATCCACAAGACTGAGGGTAAAATTCTCTGAGCACATAAGAATGTGACTAGCAGGTCTGAGGAGAAACAGAATTATGAGAAGCCAGCCCTGGAGTAAGGTTAAATCTTCAAGAAACTGGTAGGGAGAAGTCTCATCGTCTCTTACGGCCTCCTCCTGGTCCACGTGACTTCTCTAACTGGGAGTTGCATCATCTAATACCTGGTCCACTTGGAGCCACTTCGGCTTTGAGATTTTCTATCCAAAGCCCACTGTCACA
This sequence comes from Redunca redunca, assembly GCA_006410935.1. Lineage (NCBI taxonomy): Eukaryota > Metazoa > Chordata > Mammalia > Artiodactyla > Bovidae > Redunca > Redunca redunca. The sequence continues at coordinate 303,154 of SJYQ01000665.1, forward strand.
TTCCCTTATTTTTCTTGCCTCTACCAATGTTCTTTGATTTTGACTTTATAGTCCTATCAGATATTTCCGTTTTCTACTAAATAGCTTTGACATTTGGTCCCAAGGTCAGACTCATTGCAATCCTGCTTATTTAACAAACGTTTAAGAACATCTATTAAATGTCTAGATGTGCTTGGATACAAAGGGAAATAGTATGTATTCCTGCCCTCAAAAAGCTCACAACCTAGGGTCAAATATGAAAAGCCTGCTTTATAAGAATGAATTCAAATAATGGACTCATTATAAAAGAAGACATACCAACAGCACATTTTAGAGAATATTAAATCTCATCAAGACTCTCTCATACTTCACTCAAATACAAGTGAGAAAATTAAATCCACACAGGCACAAATATATTTTTACTTCTAGGGCACATAGTTTTTAAGTCCACAATATGCTCCTTTTTGTGTAAAGAGCCAAAGAGAGGTAGAGAGGTGTTATTGTTTGTAAAAAGAATGTGCATTAAACATCTGCTTTATGTAAACAAGTAAGAAAAGACTCAATAAACAATAGTCTCCCCTGTGTGTGCATTAGAAATAAACTCTTATTTTGATGATGTTTGACTACCCTGTAGCAATTTCGATATTCAACCAAGCTTGGTAAAATAGAAATTTTACCTGAAATGGATTTCAAGCTAATATGCCTATTATGCCATGTCTAATATAGCGTGTTCTTCTGTTATATGAAATACAATAAGACAGGATTATTTTCACAGAAGTTGGAAGTATGCTTATATTCTGTAATAGTCTTTGTGATTACAGAAACGTACACATACATCTTAAGAATTACTAATTTATTTTTATAAAAAATTGATACTATCTCAATGACAGGTGACTTGGTAAAGAATCTGCCTGCCAATACAGGAGACACAAGAGATGAGTGTTCAATCCCTGGGTCAGGAAGCTCCCCTGGAGTAGGAAATGCCAACCCTTTCCAGTATTTTTGCCTGGAAAATTCCCTGGACATATGAGACTGGCAGACTACACTCCACAAGCTCACAAAAGAGTTGGACAAGACAACATGCACTCACTTGCACTCAGTGACACAAGATGAGTGTAGTTGAAATTATATCATGGGAAACAAGAATTTGGGCTGAAACATAAGTGATCAGCTACTTAATTTAGTGTAGAATTGCTCCAGACTTATGCTCTCTGACATCAGAGATATTGTTATCATTTATGCCACAGAGACTCAGTGATATATAACAGTAAGGACAATAGAAATGACATATGGTGCTAATTTTTTATTTTATAATATTTTAATATGATGAATGGCACCATGCCTGGGGTTGCCATTCACATTCAGTTCAGTTCAGTCACTTAGTTGTGTCCGACTCTTTGCGACCCCATGAACCGGAGCATGCTAGGCCTCCCTGTCCATCACCAACTCCTGGAGTTTACTCAGACTCATGTCCATCGAGTCGGTGATGCCATCCAACCATCTCATCTTCTGTCATCCCTTTCTCCTCCTGCCCTCAATCTTTCCCAGTATCAGGGTCTTTTCAGATGAGTCAGCTCTTCGCATCAGGTGGCCAAAATATTGGAGTTTCAGCTTCAACATCACTCCTTCCAATGAACACCCAGGACTGATTTCCTTTAGGATGGACTGGTTGGATATCTCTGCAATCCAAGGGACTCTCAAGAGTCTTCTCCAACACCACAGTTCAAAAGAATAAATTCTGCGCTCAGCTTTCATTATAGTCCAACTCTCACATTCATACATGACTACTGGAAAAACAATAGCATTGGCTAGATGGACCTTCAGTTCAGTTCAGTTGTTCAGTCGTGTCCGACTCTTTGCGACCCCATGAACTGCAGCATGCCAGGCCTCCCTGTCCATCACCAACTCCCGGAGTTCACTCAGACTCACGTCCATCGAGTCAGTGATGCCATCCAGCCATCTCATCCTCTGTTGTCCCCTTCTCCTCCTGNGCTCCCGGAGTTCACTCAGATTCACGTCCATCGAGTCAGTGATGCCATCCAGCCATCTCATCCTCTGTTGTCCCCTTCTCCTCCTGCCCCCAATCCCTCCCAGGGTCAGAGATTTTTCCAATGAGTCAACTCTTCGCATGAGGTGGCCAAAGTACTGAAGTTTCAGCTTTAGCATCATTCTTTCCAAAGAAATCCCAGGGCTTACTAACACTGAAATACATCACTTAAGCTGGACAATACAACTCCTTTGCAATGTCCACAGTTGGTCTGAATGTGGACATCACAGACACTGGCAAATGTTATAATCTGGACATTTTTGAGGAAAGTCTGATTGTTAAGTGTTTACCAGGAACCACTCCCCAACCCTCAGAATTTCAAGAGACTAGGGGTTAAGTTAGATGGCCCAGGACGTGTTGGGGGAGAGATTACAGACAGAATAAAAATCTCAAGACGCCAGGGAACCCCTGGACAAAGTCTAAGTTACAGTTGAATTTCATGACCTCACTCTGCACTTTTGTCCACAGCACCTGAATACTGGATACACAGTTAGAAGTCTGTGTTCTTAGTGTCACATAAATACAAGTCCAGATTCTACTGAAATGCCACATTTCTAAATTTGATTTCTATTTTGGAAATGAAATAACACATTATTTTCATCCCTTCCTGAGTCAATTCAGTGATGCTCAGACACACTATATTTTTGACAAAGGAAATGATAAATCTCTGTAACTACATTATTCTTATGGTATTTTAAAAACTTTCTCATAGATTTTTTTTTTTAAATCATTTTTCTAACCTTATAAGGCAGTGGCACACCACTCCAGCACTCTTGCCTGGAAAATCCCATGAACAGAGGAGCCTGGTAGGCCACAGTCCATGGGGTTGTGAAGAGTCGGACACGACTGAGCAACTTCACTTTCACTTTTCACTTTCATGCATTGGAGAAGGAAATGGCACCCCACTCCAGTGTTCTTGCCTGGAGAATCCCAGGGATGGGGGAGCCTGGTGGGCTGCCGTCTATGGGGTTGCCTAGAGTCGGACACGACTGAAGGGACTTAGCAGCAACCTTACATTACATTCCTAAATTCATGCTTACTGGTATAATCTTTGTGGAATATGTTAGCCAAATCAGATAATATAAGAGCTCCTTTTTCACAAGTGTTAGCCACTCAGTCATGTCCTACTCTTTGTGATCCCATGGACTGTAGCCCACCAGGTTCCTCTGTCTATGGAATTCTCCAGACAAGAATACTGGAATGGGTTGCCATTCCCTTCTCCAGGGGATCTTCCCCACCCAGGGATCAAATCCAGGTCTCCCACAGTGCAAGGATATTATATTATTGGAGCTGTTGGGTTCACTCCTACAACATTTCTCATCTCCTACCTCCCCAGTACATACAGCTAAAGTCATTGGTAACTTAAAAGTTGCAGACTGCACCATTATCTGAGCTTTCTGGAGAGCAGCTTCAGCCTCCCGATACATATATAATTATATACTAAGCAATTGAATCAATGATGTTATATAGGGGTGAGGGTATGGACTATGAAGGTAGATGGCTTGGATTTCAGTCCTTGCCCTGTCACTGATAACAAGACAACCTTGTACGTCTCTTTCAACCTTCCTGAGGCTTAGCTTCCTCATCTGTAGAATGTGAATAATGACGGCATCTACTTCACGGGTGTACTGGCTTTCCTATGACTTAATAAGAAATCACTGTAGACTTGGTGGCATCAAACGACAGAAATTTATGCTAACAGTTCTGAAGGCCAGAAGCTAAAATTTATGTGTCAGAACTTCCTCCAGACACTCTAAGGGAGTTTCTGTTCCTTAATACCTCCAATTTCTAGGGGTTACTGGCATCCCTGATGACTGTCTGTATCACTCCACTCCAATCTCTGTCTCCTCTGTTACAGCGCTGCCTCTGTATGTCTATTGAAAGAACACAAGTCATTGGATATAGGGCCTACTAGATCATCCAGGAAGACCTCATAGTAAGATGCTTAATTACATCTGCAAAAACTTTCTTTTTTTCCCCCAAATAGGGTAACATTCACAGGTTCTGGGGATTAGGACCTGATGTATCTTTTCAGAGGCATCTATTCAATCTGCTAGAATGGGCCTGTGGGGATTCAGTGAGTGAATACAGGTAGAATGCCTACAACAGTTCCTTGCACAGAATGAAAGATCATTCAACATTTCTCCTTCTACTTCTGTTTTCTCTCCCCTGACTCTGCCCTATTCCTTCTCTTTTTCTACCTTTTCCTTCTTTATATTGTTTTTAAATCCACTTCTTGAGTCATATTTATTGTTTTATATTATTTATATTATATTGTTTTATTGTTTTAAAATAATATCTTTATTTATTCCTACATCTCATGATTCAGTTTCCATATATGTTCTTCCCTACTTTCCAGCCAAAGTGAACCTCAACTGTGATAGTGGGGTTTCTGGAGCAGATTTCTTCAACTTGAGTTCAAAGGAGGAACTGTCCTTGTCCTGGTTACAGAGCACCTTTCTGATAGCTGCCTAAACACTCCTGTCTCCTATGCCTTGGCTCTCCTGTTCTTTCCACTTTCCAGGCCCTGGAAAACTAACCCAGCCTCAAACACATGAGTCATGTTTCTGAATGCTTCCAGCAAAGATCATGATTCTGAAGAGCTGCACACTTTGTATTAGGCACACTTAATCTTCTGGTTTCCTTTGCTAGAACCCAGCTTCCAGATGTTTCTGCTTGCCTGACTTAAAGACTCCAAAAATGACCATGTCCTGAGGCAACTGTCTACCATGCATTATGTATTTTGCCCTCCTGGCTTCTCTGCTGTTAGTTCCAAAAGGGGAACACAGCTAATTTAGTTCCCGATTCATCCTACTAGGTGAGTCTAGGAAACTCCATGTTCTCTGCCCACCTTATACCCAGGGGCATAATATGGAGGAGCCCTGGACACACTTGAGATATCATGGACTATGAGCAGCTGGGCTAATTTGCAAAAATAAAGTTGAGCACTTTAAATAGAGTAGTTAAAATTTTTCTCAATATTTTGGAAGGGGGTTATGTGTATAATGAGAAGCAAGAAGAAAATGGCTTAGAACTGAGAATATTTGTATGTCCAGTTATTTAAAGAGTCACTCATGAGTGAAAACTCAGAACATGATTAGAAGCCAGTTAAATTTGACAGTTCCCAAATTCACAAAATTAAAAAAATACCCTTCACCCCAAATTGAAGATCTCTCTTTTTTTTTTTTTTCAAAGAAATGGGAAATGTGCACATTGCTATACTTCAAAATTGCACTAGCATTGTATAACCTGTTTGCTAATCTGAAAAGAACCCCACCATATTTTTGTTTTATGCTTTCACTAATTCTTGATTTTGCACACTGAGAATTTAATGTGGATGAGTTCTGAATTTTCAGGGGTTATCTAGAAACTTTACCTGACATTCATTCTGCTTTTAAAAAAAGGACTTTCAAGGGATCATTCGTCACTGTACAGAAATGACTTAACTTTAAAATAAAAGGTACATTATCTGAGGAATACGATGCATTAAAAGGGATTCTAGTAACAAGAAAAAAATCTGGTAGGATTAACTCATGATAATACCATATTGCACAATATTTTCAAGTTTAATCATATTATACTACATTGAACTTTTGAGTTTATTGATTTTCTGTACATTCTTGTTAAGATGGTGTAATGGCAGTTCAGAAAAGCTCTAAATTGAAAAACTAAAGCTAGGAAANATATTTTCAAGTTTAATCATATTATACTACATTGAACTTTTGAGTTTATTGATTTTCTGTACATTCTTGTTAAGATGGTGTAATGGCAGTTCAGAAAAGCTCTAAATTGAAAAACTAAAGCTAGGAAAGTTACTTTTAAATGTCTGTTAATTAAATGTCTTTTCATTGGGAGGTAGTTTCCTCCATTCTGTATTAATTTTCTGGTCTTTTAGGAAGTTAATACAACTTGTTTAATGAACAGAGAAGTGTGATTCACTTTCTGCATCTGGAAGACAGCTTCAAAAGAAGTCTTTCCAACTTCCCCTGTCATGATATCAGCAGGAATTTTATTTTCCCTGTAAACTAAACAGTAATAAAATCCTCAAAGTCCTGCCAGGACTTCAGAAATTACCATAAGATGTCTATTTTCTCCTCCTGAAGCCATATTCTAGTTGTGATAACTTTATATATCATGTTCATATCATCAGCATCTCCTAGAAATCAAGATTTGAAATATAGACTTTCTTTCTTATTGATGTAACATTTAAGATATGGTTCAGTTCTGAGTGATACAAAACCTGGAGATAAACAGTAGCTGAATGCAAATAAAGTTTTTTTTTTTTTTTCTCATGTTTTAGAAATCTGGAATCAGGAAATGCAGGCTAGAATGGCCTCTATGGTATTGGGAACCAAGTTTCTTTCTATCTGTTATATCACCCCCATCTTCTATATGGTTTTTTTTCATGGTCTTGGTTAACTACGCATGATTAAGACATCATAACTGCATTTTTAGAAGAAGGAAGGAGCAAAGAAAAGACATGGCCTAGTTTCTAGTTTTGCAAGTAAGGAGCTTTAAAGTCACCATTGTGTCCCACTAACAAGTAAAAAGCTGAACTGGCTGAAAAATCAACATCCCTCCTTGAATCCGTTAGATGGGGAAGAGCACAGGCAAACCATGGCTGCCAGTATTAGAGAGACAGACAAGTGACTGTGGCTTACCAAGTAGTGCTTAATAAGCAAAAACTACTGTGGGGACCAGGCCAGTGTAGGAAAACCTTAATGGTAACTGAAAAATTACTGGAGGTTTAGTGTGGACAAGTCTGGGAGTTAAAAAATGTTCCAGGAGGACCCAGGCATAGGGGCACCCCTGAAATACTGTGAGATTTACCTCTAGGAGCTTAACCAACCGTTCTCACAATAAATACTGGACAAAAATTTCCTCATTCTTCTATGGGAGTGGGTAGAAAAGAACAACTTTGGATTACAGAATGTGTCCTTCTCAACAAGGCCTGCTGTCAGGGGAAATTAGTTAACCAGAGCCTATCTGCTGAGCGATTATCAGAGCCTAATGAACCTGGAAAATCCCATGGATGGGGGAGCCTGGTAGGCTGCAGTCCATGGGGTCGCTAAGAGTCGGACACGACTGAGCAACTTCACTTTCACTTTTCACTTTCATGCATTGGAGAAGGAAATGGCAACCCACTCCAGTGTTCTTGCCTGGAGAATCCCAGGGATGGGGGAGCCTGGTGGGCTGCCATCTATGGTGTCGCACAGAGTTGGACACGACTGAAGCGACTTAGCAGCAGCAGCAGCAGCAATGAGCCTGGGGGGAAGGGAAGCACCCAAATCCAGCCCCCTCCAGCCTTTCATGTGGGAGAAAAGAGATGGCCAACTCTACCCCACTCTAGCCATCCTGTTCTACCTAAGAAGGGAGAGAAAACTCTGAGAAACCCTAATAAAGTCCATAGTCCAGAAGTATTGATTCACTAACAGACTGAGACCTAACAATAAGCCGCAGAACACTTTCCCTCCATCCACACTTCACCACAGCACCACTGAAGCCCTATTCACAACAGTAGTGCATCATATCCAACTATCAATAAAAAGTTACAAGACACACAAAAAGCAAAAAAGACAAACTGAAGCAATAGAGCAAGCATCAGAAATATAAAATGTATGTTATATTTATATAGTAAAATGAGGGACAGTAATGATACAAAAGACAATTGGGCAGATTTTTCATTATTTTTTCATTATAAGGTACTCACACGACTCATGACATGGTGTAGAGTTATTTGAAAGTAGACCTGAATTGGCTGAAAATGTATTATACAGACTTTTATGTAACCATCGAAAAAAGTAAAAGAAAAAAAAAGTGAAACTTATATACTAATAAAGGAGAGAAAATAAAATCATATGAAAGGCTCAATTAAAAATAAAAAAGACAGAAAAAAGTGGAAGACAAATTAGAAACAAAACACAAGAGCAATCAATAGAAAGCAGTAACAAATATTATACACTTTAACCCAATAATACCAATATATAGTTACTTTAAATGTCAATGGTCCAAATTTATGAATTAAAAGATGGATATGTCCATGTCAATCAATAAACAAGATATAAATATATGCTGTTTAAAAAAAACACATATAGATTAAAAATAAGTGAAGAAAAACATACCACAATAATATTAATTTTTAAAAGCAGATGTAGCTATTTTAACTAGAGAGTAGACTTCAAGATAAGAAAAGTTATCAAGGATTAAAAGGGGCATTATATCATGATAAAGAGATCAATACTCAAGGAAGACATAACAATCCTTAATGTCTATGTGCCCCAAAATAAAATGTGCACAAGAGGCAAAAACTGATAGACTAGCAAAGAAAAATAGATAAATCTGCTATCATTTTGGAGATTTCACTACACTTCTCTCAGAAATGGAGAGATCCAGCAGGCACAGAATCAGCAAGAATGTAGCTGAACTCAACACCAACACCAATCAACTGGATATAACTGACATCAATAGAATACATCATCCCAAACAGCAGAACATGCAGGCATACTTTGTTTTATTGTATTTCACATTACTGCATTTCACATTTATTATAAATTAAAGGTTTTTGGCAATCCTGTGTTGAACAATTTGGAAAAATGATACCATTTTTCCAATGGCATTTTCTCCTTTCATGTCTCTATGTCATATTTTGGTAATTCTCACAAGATTTCAAACTTTTTCATTATTATTACATCTGGTATTGTGATCTGTGATGTCATTTTGATAAAGATTATTACTTTCTGAAGGCTCAGATGATGGTTAGCATTTTTTAGCAATAAGTATTTTTAATTAAGGTATGTACATTGTTTTTTTAAGATCTAATGCTATGGCATACTTAATAGACTACAATATACTTAGTATAAATATAACTTTTAAATGTATTGGGAAGTAAAAAAAATATATGCAACATGCTTTACTGCTTCTGTGATTTTTGCTTTGTTGTGATGGTCTAGAACCAAATGTGCAATATCTCTGAGGTATGACTGCACATTCTTCTCAAGTTCACATGGAACAATCACCAAGATAGACCACATTCTGAGCCATAAAATGCACCTTAAAAAATGTAAAAATATTAGAGATCATACAATGTTTGTTCTCAGAGCACTCTGAACTCAAGCTAGAAATCAAGAGTAGAAAGATAACTGAAAACCACCCACATTCTTGGAGATTAAATATCACACTTCTAAATAACATACAATTTAAAAAATTTCTATAGAAATTCAAAAATATTTTGAACTAACTGAAAGTAAAAATACCACTTGTCAAAATTTGTGAGATGCAGTAAAAGCAGTGCTAAGAGGGAAGTTTATAGTCTTGGATGTGTATATTAGAACATATTATCTAAAAATAATCTAAGTTTCTGCCTCAGGAAACAGAAAAAGAGAAATTTTTTATTTTTTTGCTAGAAAATCCAAAGCAAGAAGCAAAGAAATAATACAGTAGGAATCAAGGAAATTGATAGAAAAAAATCAATGGAAACAAACATTGCTTATTAAAAAGATCAATAAAATTGATAAGTCTAGCCATGCTGCTTAAGAGAAAAAGGGAAAGGATATTAATTAATGCTATCAAAAATAAAACAGGGTATATCAGTACAAATACTGCTGACACTTTTTAAAAGGGTAATAAAATAATACTATGAAAAATTCAATGCCCACAAATTTTATGACCTAGACAAAATGCATCGATTCTTTGAAAGACAAAATCTATCAAAACTCACCCAAGAAGAAAACAATCTGAATAGTACAATAGTAATGATAGAAAATAAATCAATAAGTATAGTAACCTTCCAAAACAGAGATCATCAGTCCTAGATGGGTTCACAAGTAAAATTTACCAGTGATTTAAGAAAGAAATTATACCAATTTTCAGAAAAGAGAAGCAGAAGGAATACTCCCTAACTCATTCCATGAGATCAGCATCACTCTAAAACCAGAACAAGGCAAAGACATTGCAATAAAAGAAAACTACAGATCAGCATCTCCCAAGAACACAGGTGCAAAAATCCTTTAAAAAAATTAGCAAATGGGATCTAACACCATGTTTAAGGAGCATCATATATTTATTATGGCCAAATGAGTCTTATTCCAGGTATGTAAGGCTGGTTAAACAACAATGTAACCCATCACATCAATGGGATAAAGAATAAAAAATCACATGAGCATATCAAGAGATTCAGAAAAAGCAATTGACAAAATCCAACATCTATTCATGGTAAAAACTCAGTAAGCTGAAGTGGAGGGGACTTACTCAACTTGCTTTGTGCTTGGCCGCTCAGTCACGACCGACTCTCTGCGACTCAATGGACTATAGCCTGCCAGGCTCCTCTGTCTATTCGAATTCTCCAGGCAAGAATACTGGAGTGGGTTGCCATGCCTTCCTCACTAAAGAACATCTTAAAAAAATAATCAGCAGGTAATATTATGCAACAGGGAAGAATATTTGTATTCTCTTACGAGTTATGGCCCTCTCTGGGAACCCTGCCTCCCAGGTGATGAGCATTAAGTTAAAATACCTTTGCTTAGCTCACAGAAAACATCCTGACCAGGCCCATCAGTGAATGACTACAAGGAGGAAGCAATTAACACCTCTCCTTCAGGAGCTGATGGGAAACAGGAAAACTTTGACTTTAGTCCTACCCCTTTTAGTATAAAAAAGCCTGAATTCTAACTCAAGCAATGGTTCTGTGGGGTCCAAGCCTACTATTTTATCAGTTTTCTGGCTTTCCAAATAAAGTCACTATTTCTTGCCCCAACAATTCCTCACTCGATTATTGGCCTGTCATGTGGCGAGTTGTGTGAGCTTGGACTCAGCAACAGGTTTTGGGAAGCCATCAAGGAGTCTTGCTGTTCATGGCCAACAGGCCCCAGTTGAGGAATTTTCACACAAAGCCCTAGCAGCTGCCAGGACTATTTGTCCTGAGGACCTTCCCTTCAAACTTCCCAGAAGCAGCACCCGTTGCCCCAGAGCTTGCCTGCTAGAGCAAAGAATTCCGATTTGGGAGCTACCATCCAGTAGGGTAAGTCACTCTAGTGTGTATAGCTGGAAACTTTATTTCCTCTCCATTTGGAGCTTTTTCTTGAGAATAAGCCAATTTGTTTTGTACTTGAGTAGGTACCTTGTTGGAGAGAGCAAAGTGTTATTGGACTTCTACTCAACTTGTGAACCAAATGATGCTAGCATTTGTGTGTGTCATTTGTGTGTTTGTCTGGAATTTATAGCTTTAAAAATAGGGAATGTTTTAACCAGCCCTCAAGAAAGTCTTCTGCCACACATTTTGGATGAGGGATCTGATCACATCTATGAACCCATGGGTAAGAGGAAGAAACTATTTTATTGTAACAAGGTGTGACCACAGTACCTGTTAGGATCTCCCCAGGGGGGTTAGGCAAGGTTATCTTAGGACTCCAAAACCCATAGACTGCTATCCTTGTTGTGTTAATTATGTTGTTTAAGGTCTCCTGTGTCTTTGGTATATGTAAAACCTCAAGACTAAACTTGAATATTTATCTAGGATTTTCTGTTTGCTCTTTTGAGGTTTTGTTTCATTTTCTTTGGTGCCATTTCTCCATGTATAGCCAATTAGCTTTGTGATACTTGAAACATTTACTGATGTCAAATGGAAGAAAGGAATAGGAACAAAACCTGTCTGTTCCTGCCCAAGAGTGGGACATTCTGAGGAAGAAGATAAAAGTTCCACTTAGTTTCAAAATCATCAAAAGCTACAAAGAGAAATAGAAGTATGTTTTTCCATAAATATTAGCAAAAAGGGGTTAGCTATCTAGACAGGTGACCTTGATTTGTCCCGTCTGCCAGAAACCACCATTTGAATACAACCTCTTGTAACTGATGGGTTTTACATTGTTGTACCTGCTTCATGGCTAAAATTTCTGAATGGGAACTATGAGGTCCCTGTTTGTGTTTGTACATGTATTATACATGAGTGGTATTGCCAAGATTAGTCTGTACATGAGTTTTATTTCATTGGCTCTTAAGGGTCCCTGAAACCCCTCAAATTTTTTGTTTTTCTCCATCACAGAGAGGGGACTATTAAATTACCTGGGCTCATTTGTCATATTGAATATTATGGGAGGCTTTATCAAATAAGGGGTGATAAAACTTAGATGCTCTCATATGATAAATGTCATTAATACACATTCTATAAATTATATGGAACTCCTAAAATTCTGACATATCCTTGTAAATGATATCAGTCATAATTTTAGTAATTATCTTAGATCGTTACAACAGTAATCAAGTTTCTGTTCAACTGCATTGTAATCCCAGTTGGTTGATACCAAAGCAAAAAGGCACCCTTACAATGATTAGATGATTCTTTCTATGTATAGTTTTACAGTGGCTTTTGAATACTCTAGCTATTTTGTGAAGAAGCAAGGAAGAATGATAATATGTTATTATGCAAGCATTTGTACTACTATCAGGGAGATAAGAAAAGGAAGGGAATGAAATGAGAATATGTGGCTTCAAACCTTAAAAACTCTGGCTGAGCAAGCTGCCCCAGACTCTCTGGACACTTACGCCAGTATGTCCACCCCCTCTACCACCTTCTGTTCTTATTCTGCCCCAGTTTTCGACCCTGGGTTCTGGACTTCCCCTCCTTACAGAGATCAATTAGAAAATCCTCTGTTAGCTCTCTAATATTGCACTTTGAAACCAGACAGGGCACCCAGTTTGGGTCAGGAGCCTCTTCTGGGCCAAGGCAAGTTCCCTTCCACCTCATATGCCGCCTAAATGAAAACAAATCACTGGTTGGGTTTCTCAGATTTGTTTAATTGGAAAGGTTGGGATTAAATGGGGACCCCAGTGAGGGAAGAAGGCCCTTATTAGAGCACTGCTTATTGGTGCATCTTGGCAGAACTTTGAAAAGGGAAACCAAAGCAAGAAAGTCTGAACAGTATTCAAGAAATTGAGCAAAACAAATGAAGACCTTCCTGAATTTTTGGAAAGGATTTATCAGGCCTACACACATCATACTAACGCAGATCTCAAGGTTCCTAACAATATTAAAATAGTGAATTTGACTTTCAGGCCAAGTACCTCAGATATCAGGAGAAAGCCGCAAAGAATTAGATTGGACGTTTGGAATGACCTTTTCTCAACTGGTAGATGTTGCTTTTAAAGTATTCAACAGGGAGCAAAAGCAGAAAAAAGAAGATGCAAAGCAAAGTGCCATTTATTTGGCATTGGCTTCCTGGAAGGCAAGTAACTTGAAAGCAGGTAAGTCACCATTGGGAAAGGAACAACATGCTTACTGTAAGGAGGAGGAACATTGGAAAACGGGTTGCCCTCTGAGACAGAAGAATAGAGCCTCTAATATGGCAAAAAGAGGAACACTTTGAGGAGGTCCAGGGTCTCCCTTGGACATGAGATGCCCAATTCCTGACAAGAGCCCTGAGTAAAATTGACAGTGGAGAGTGAACTGATTACGTTCTGATGGATCTCCCCCTGAAATTTTACACCAGAACAGCTTGATAACAGAGTCCCATGAGAACATGCTTTAAGCCTCAGATGGCTCTCATAAACCCCAGAAAAGAAGACCCAGCTCTTTCCCACAAGGTCTTAAGGATAACCCAAAGACCATATCAGACCTCCACTGATGGGGTGTCAACACAGAGGAACCTGCCCTACTGAGGACTGAAAAACAGACTTTATTCAAATGCCTTGACCTGCAAGGAATTTCAGATAACCTGCTAATGTTTGTGCAGACACTTTTTCAGGGTGTTTTTGTTGTTCAGTTGCTCAGTCATGGCCGACTCTTTGTGACCCCATGGACTGCAGCACACCAGGCTTCCCTGTCCTTCACTAACTCCCAGAATTTGCTCAAACTCATGTCCATTCAGCTGGTGATGTCATCCAACCATCTCATCTTCTGTTGTCTCCTTCTCCTCCTGCCCTCAAACTTCCCCAGCATCAGGGTCTTTTCCAATGAGTCAACTCTTCTATTCAGGTGGCCAAAGTATTTTCAGGATGAGTGGAAACAAATCCTACCTGGACAGAAACTTTCTGAAGCAGTTAAAGCCCTCCATTAGGGAAATCATCCCCTGATTTGGATGAAGACATTAAAATTACATTCATCTACATTCACCTAGAAGGACTCATACCTTCAAAAGGAATGTCACTTTTGAATATTAAGAGATTAATTTAACTTGGGATAAGGCCTTGCCAGTTGGCCTGCTACAAGTCAGTGGCTCCCAGGAGCAGGATTCAATTAGGCCCCTTTAAAACATTGTATGGTAAAGGCCATTCCAGCTGTCTTCCCAGGCAGGAGAATGTATAAATGCAAAAAGACCTAGCAGATGCCAAATTACATTAAATCTTTGGGCACTATGCATGCATGTGTGCGTGCTAAGTTGCTTCAGTCTTGTCTAACTCTTTGTGATCCTATGGACTATAGCCTACCAGCTTCCTCTGTCCATGGTATTCTTCAGGCAAGAATACTGGAGTGGATTGCCATTTCCTTCTCCAGGGAATCTTCCTGACCCAAGGATCGTGCCCATGTCTCTTATGTCTCCTGCGTTGGCAGGCAGTTTCTTCACCACTACCTCCACCTTGGAAAGACCCTTGGGCACTAAACTAACCTCTGAACATGGGTTTGCCTACAACAGGTCTGCCTATCCAACTGAAGTAATTCCACTGTAGCCTCAGAAAGGTCAACTGATTTGTTTAGTTTTGTCCAAATAAAAAGCACAGGAATTTAGTATATGTATTGGCAACTGAAACAAAAACCCCATGTTTAGTTACAAATTAGACAGAGAAGTGTTAAGAGGTTTCAAATAGTTGGAACTGGGTTCAAACAGTTGTAGATAAAAAAGGACTGACTAAAGATTCTAAGGAATATTCGTCACCTCTTTTCATCAGGGAGTAGCCAGCCAGAGTGGTCTTGTCCCTTTTCCCATAAGTCTGTAGAATGGGCATTGGAAGTGGGGATCTGTAATAGGGCAAAACCTTTTGTATTCTATTATAAAACAATTCAGTCACTAAAGGGATGTTGTCTATAAGCTTAAATTATACATAACGGCCCATCAGTGGGAACCCTGCCTCCCAGGCAATAAGCATTAAGCTAAAATACCTTTTAAGCTCAGAGAAAATATAAAGGCCAGCCCCACCTGTGAATGGCAGGGAGGAAGAAATGAACACATCCTCTCTGAAGGCTGACCAAAAACAGAAATGCTTGACTTCACACTCTCCTCTTTTAGTATTAAAGAAGCTTGAATTCTAACTCAGGCAAGATGGCTCTTAGGGGGTAAGAGTCCACCATCTTCTGGGTTTGCTGGCATTCTGAATAAAGTTGATATTCCTTGCCCCAATAACTCATTTCTTGATTTATTGGCCTGTTGTGCAGCAAGCAGTAGGAGCTTGCGCTAAGTAACTATTAGACTTAATGATGAGAAATTTGAAGCTTCCCTAATAAGATTAGGAACAAGGCAAGGATTTTTCCTTTTACCACTGCTTTTCAACCTCATACTGGAAGTCCTAGCTAATGCATTAAGACAAGAATAGGAAATAAAATGTATACAAACTGGGAAGAAAGACTAAAACTGTCTTTGTCCACATATTACATGATCATCTATATGGAAAATAAAAAAGAATTGACAAAATTCATAACTAATTTACAATTTTAGCAAGTTTGCAATACACAAGGTTAAAATGCAAAAGTCAATTGTTTTTCCGTATACAAGTAATGAACATGTATATGTTAAAATTAGAAACACATTGCTAATTATACTGCTGCTGCTAAGTCACTTCAATCGTGTCTGACTCTGTGAGACCCCATAGACAGCAGCCCACTAGGCTCCCCCGTCCCTGGGATTCTCCAGGCAAAAAGACTGGAGTGGGTTGCCATTTCCTTCTCCAATGCATGAAAGTGAAAAGTGAAAGTGAATTCGCTCAGTCGTGCCTGACTCTTAGCATGGACTGCATGGACTGCCATGGACTGCAGCCTACCAAGCTCCCCCGTCCATGGCATTTTCCAGGCAAGAGTACTGGAGTGGGGTGCCATTGCCTTCTCCACCAATTATACTAGCATCCCTCAAAAAATGAAATCTCTGTGTGCATAGTCATGTGTGACTCTTTGGGACCCCATGAACTGTAGCCTGCCAGGCTTCTCTGTTCATGGAATTTTCCAGGCAAGAATACTAAAGTGGGTTGCAATTTCCTACTTCAAGGGATCTTCCCAACCAAGGGATTGAACTTATGTCTTTTGCGTCTCAAGCATTGGTAAGCGGATTCTTTACCACTGTGCTGCCTGGGAATACTTTGGTATAAACCTAATAAAGTATGATCTATATGAGGAAAAATACAAAAATGTCAACAAAATATCTAACAACAATCAAAAAAATAAATGGAGAGAAAGCTCATGTTAGTGGATAAAAACATAATATTTTCAAGATGTCAGTTCTCCCCAACTTCATCTATAGTCTCAATTCATTCCCAATAAAAACCCCATTATTTTGTGGATATTGATAAACTGATTCTAAAGTTTATATGGTTAGGCAAAAGGCAGAATACTGAACACAATGTAGAAGGAAAAGAATCAAGTTAGGGAACAGACACCACTTGACTATGAAAATTTCTATAAAAGTTACAGTAATCGAGACTGTGGCATATGCAACTGCTGCTGCTAAGTCGCTTCAGTCGTGTCCAACTCTGTGTGACCCCATAGACAGCAGCCCACCAGCCTCCCCCATCCCTGGGATTCTCCAGGCAAGAACACTGGAGTGGGTTGCCATTTCCTTCTCCAATGCATGAAAGTGAAAAGTGAAAGTGAAGTCGTTCAGTTGTGTCCGACTCTTTTCGACCCCGTGGACTGCAGCCTACCAGGCTCCTCCACCCATGGGATTTTGCAGGCAAGAGTACTGGAGTGGGGTGCCATTGCCTTCTCCAGTGGCATATGCAAAGGAAGAAACAAATAGATTGAGGGAACAGAATAGAGAGTATACACAAAGACCAAATAAACACAGCTGCTTGATAAAGGAGCAAAGGCAATACTATAAAGCAAAGGTGGTGCTTTTCACAAATGGTACTAGGACAGGTAGACATCTACATACAATGAATCTAGACAAAGGCACTACAGTCTTCACAAAATGGACACAAACTAAATCATAGACCTAAATGTAACATACAAATCGATAAAGCTCCCAGAAGATAACACAGGAAAAAAGCACCTAATTGTGGTTCTCAAAGTGTGGTTCCTAGACCAATGGCAAGAACATAATCTAAGAAAGAAAGAAAGTGAAATCGCTCAGTCGTGTCCGACTCTTTGTGAGCCCGTGGACTGCAGCCCACCAGGCTCCTCTGCCCATGGAATTCTCTAGGCAAGAATAGTGGAGTGGCTTGCCGTTTCCTTAGCTTGTTGGAAATGCAAATTCTAGACCTACTGATTGAGAAACTCTTGGTATGGCCCAGTAATCTGAGTCTTAATAAGACTTTTACATGATTTGAGCCATGTCAACTTTTGAGAACCACTTTCCAAATCAGAGGATCTCAGGCTTACTTACACATTGAGATTATCTGGGGAGGTTTAAATGTTGTTGCCTGGGTCTTAACCACAAAAGTCCTGAATTAATTAGTCCAAGGTGAGGCCAGAGAATTGGGAATTGTACTAGCTCCCCTAGTGATTCTAAAGTGCAACCAATGTTGAGAACTGCTGCTCTAAATCATTTATAACTTCACATTATATTTGCCAACTCTGAGTTCCTGGAGCGTTTTTCTTTCCCTAAGGAGCTGTGCCATATGAGTACACAGTGAGGCTACAGTGAATTAAATACTACCTTGTTCTGAGTGGATTTAGATATTAAATGAAATGTGACACTGCATCTCATCATTTCCTTTGGTTTTGTTTATCATACATGATGAGTCTTTGAACTTGAAACCGAATTAATTTAATGCAATGTTTCCTTTTGAATCTATTGGATTTTATGTGCATTGGGGTGACATGCAAAACGAACATCTAAATGTTCTTCCTGTGATCTTTGGGAAAAGCACCAGAGGAGAAAGAGTGTCCACGGTACATTAACCATGTAAAGTGAGTTTAATCAGATGGAATTGATTTGTTTAAGTTACACTTACATGTACAAGAAGAAATGTCCTAGATTAAATAAATTCAGTACTAAAACTGCAATCACGCTCCATACCTAACCAATTTTATTACCATATACGCTACCAGTTAGATGCTACTTGGGAAGGAAAATGGGATTCTTCAGCTAGCAAATGAAGAGAGATAGTAAGAAGTAACTTCTTCACGGTTTCAGTGGGGAGCATATGTTAAGACCCTTTCTCTTCATTATGCCAGACATGGACTAGAAGCGCTCCCAACTCATTTTGTAATGGACAAGGAATCGCTTTCTCCTTAGGCTGTCAAGTGTTTTACTCTTATTTTTGTAAAACAAACACCAGCCTCTTTTGATTGCCAATCTTATTTTACATGTGGAAAATGTTTAATGGGGAATCGGGACTATCGTCTGTAAGTCCATCTTGACAGTGGAAGAAGCTGCTTTGAAACTGGGTTTCCTTGTGCTTTTGAGATAAGAGGATTCTGGAACATTCAAACCCAAGTAACAGCATTTAACCATTGGGAGTAAGTAGGATATAAACACTGTAATATAGAGCAAAACTAGATTGACAACCAGGGGGTCTTGACTTGCAAAGACCTATGGTGTGAGATAACTAGGCCAGCAGCAAGGATATGACTTGATTTTATAACATTGACAAGAGGTCAAGAGCAAGGAAACAGAAGGCAGATGTCAACTGCTGCTATGGAAAATCATGACGCCTTCCTTCCATTCCAGACCTAAGCAAATTCACAGACCCAGAGCCCATCTATTGAAAGTGAATCTGGCCCCCAGCAGAAGTGCCACATTTCTGAAATGTCACAGAAAGCATACATGGTTACAGGTGCACGTTTCTCAGTCTTCTTCTAAGGCCATTTAATAGCATATACTCAGGAAAGGGGAATACCAAGATCATTTGAGCCTTGTTGGATAGATGATCTAAATTGACACTGATACAAAATGTCATCCTGGTCCTCCTCTTGAGAAATGCCGGACTGGATGAGTTACAAGCTGGAATCAAGCTAGGCAGGAGAAACATCAACAGCCTCAGACATGCTGGTGATACCACTCTAATGGCAGAAAGCAAAGAGGAACTAAAGAGCTTCTTGGTGAGGATGAACAAGGAGAATGAAAGAGCTGGCTTAAAACTAAATATTAAAACTAAGATAATGGCATCAGGACCCATCACTTCATGGCAAATAAAAGAGGAAAAGGTGGAAGAGGTGAAAGATTTCCTCTTCTTGGGCTCTAAAATCAATGCAGAGGGTGACTGCAGCCATGAGATCAGAAGACGTTTGCTTCTTGGAAAGAAAGCTGTGACAAACCTAGACAGTGTGTTGAAAAGCAGAGACATTACTCTGCTGACAAAGGTCCATACAGTCAAGGTTATGGTCTTCCCAGTGGTCACATACAGTTGTGTGAGTTGGACTGTAAAGAAGGCAGAACACCAAAGAATTGATGCCTTGGAACTGTGGTGCTGGAGAAGACTCTTGAAAGTCCCTTGGACAACAAGGAGATCAAACCAGTCAATCTTAAGGGAAATCAACCCTGAATACTCATTGGAAGGACTGATACAGAAGCTCCAGTATTTTGGTTGTCTGATGTGAACAGCTGACTCATTGGAAAAGACCCTGATGCTGGGAAAGACTGAGGACAGAAGGAGAAGAGAGCATCAGAGAATGAGATGGCTGGATGGCATCACCAATGCAATGGACGTGAACTTGGGCAAACTTCGGGAGATGGTGACAGACAGGGAGGCCTGGTGTGCTGTAGTCTACAGGGTCACAAAGAGTCGAACATGACTGGGCGACTGAACAACAACAACACCCTTATAGTCAAAGTCTGTAGGGATGGTGTTCCCTGTCACAAAAATTTAATTTACTGGTATTGCCCCACCATAAACCATTGTGTATGATCACATAAAATTAACCAATCATACTTATCGAAAAAAGTTGCCATGTCAAATGTATTTTTACCAGGATGGATAAATACAGCCTTTAGAACTTGCTGTGTGGCTATTCATCCTGATGGGAATGTAAGGTGTAGTCCCTGTGGAAAACTGTGTGGTGGTACCTTAAAAATTAAAAATAGCACTACCATCTGGTCTAGCAATTCCGCTTCTGGGTATGATTTGAAGACAAAATCACTAACTTGAAATGATACTTGCATCCACATATTTGTTTCAGCATTATTCACAACAGCCAAGACAAAGAAACAATGTAAGTGTCCATTGCTGGATGAATGGATAAAGAAAATGTGATATATGTAATCAATGGACTATTACTCAGCCATAAGAAAGCATGAAATCTGGCACTTGCATCAACATGGATGTTCCCTGAGGGCATTATCCAAGTGAAATAAGATAGACAAAGACAGACAAATACCATATGATCTCACTTATATGTGGAATCTTACCAAAAAAAAAAAAAATAGCAAGCACACAGATAAAGAGAACAGAGTGACAGACTGGTGGTTGCTAGAGGAAGGAGGTGGTAGGGGTTGGAAATAGATGAGGGTAGTCAAAAGGTACAGACTTCCAGATATAGAATAACTCAGGGCTGTAATGTACAGCATGGTGACTACAGTTAATAATACGGTATTTTTAATGTGAAAGTCACTAAGAAAATAGATCTGAAGTGGTCTCATCATACCAAAAAATTTTTTGGGTAACTGTGGTGCCGGATGTTAACTAGATTTATAGTGAACACTGCTCAATATATACAAATACTGAATCATTATGCTGTACACCTGAAACTAACGTTATATGTCAGTTATATATAGAGAGAAGAATGCATTTGTGACCAAAAGAATAGCTCATACTATCATGGTAGATTTAATTAGCTAGGAGGTAAGAAGATACAACATGAATTCATTAACTGGATGGCATAAAATCCAATGAGACCGTGGTGGGAATGGGAAATTGAAAGAGGGTATACAGAAATTCCTAAATAGAGAGCTGTCATAGCTCAGTCAGTAAAGAATCTGCCTGCAGTGCAGGAGACCTGAGTTCAGTCCCTGGGTCGGGAAGATCCCCTGGAGAAGGAAATGGCAACCCTCTCCAGTATTCTTGCCTGGAAAATCCCATTGACAGAAGAACCTGGTGGGCAACACTCCATGGGGTCACAAGAGTCAGACACGATTTAGTAACTAAACTACCACCATGCAGAAATACACTCCTGAAAGAGAAATTCCTGCCATTCTGAATCTACTCTCTTCATGTAACAGTATATGAGATCTCACTCCATGCGTGGGGAAAGACAGAAAAAAAATTATAAGGGAGAAGGCAGGAAGGATGCCTAAGGTTACTCCAGCTGGGACCAAACCACATTTTCAAAGGCAAGAATGTTTAACAAGATCCTCTAACATATCCTCCACAATCAACAAGCACTTTAGGAAAAGGTAGTAATGAGGTTACTTTTTGGATTTCGGTATAGTAGATGCTACTGATACATACCCGATACTTTTAACCAGTTTATATGACCACTGATTTTGATTTTTTTCTTAGAGACAAAAATGCTGAGAATCAGCTGTCCTTTGGCCAAAGACACTGTGGGATTCCGAGCACTGTGTGATAAATGACCAACATTCCCAGATGGGTTTAGTCACCTGCAGCCTGCTATGTCAGCACAGCTGACCATTTATGAACCAGTGGGGGTTTGTTACAAGTCTGTTTATCTTTCAGTAGAACCACCTGCCTGGAGTCGAATTGTCTGAGCTATAAATAGAGAAACAGTACCCAGGATAGTTTCACGATTAAAAAGAAGAAGAGCATTAGATGAGGTGGAGGGAGCACAAATTCTATTTCACTGCCTTATAGGAACCTGAGTGGGGTTTTGGGAATTTTTATCCAGTCAACTGTGTGACTGGGAAAGAAAATAACAATACCAGCATATTTAAAGATGTGAAATCTGCTGAATGTCATTTTATAATCTCTCATGGTCAGGGAAAGAACCTGTGGTGGGATATTAGCCTTGTCAACCCCAATAACAGATACACAGTAAAGCAAACCATTGTAGTCACCTCCTGAGGTGACTAGCAGGTGGAACACAAGCAGTTCTGCAAAAGCTAGTTGGGGTACAGGTCACAGCATTCATAAATTCTTAAAAAATTATGCATTATATTAAAATTATATTACTGAAAGGGACGAAGATGTCTCAATCAGTGCACATTTCTCTAATAATGACCAAGCTCTTGGCCTCATTGTTCCTGAAATATGCAGGCTACCCTCACAATACTATGGCCCCCTGATGTGAAGAACTGACTCTTTGGGAAAGACCCTGATGCTAGGGGATGACAGAAGATGAGATGGTTGGATGGCACCACCAACTCAATGGACATTAGTTTGAGCAAGCTCCAGGAGTTGATGATGGACAGGGAGGCCTGGTGTGCTGCAGTCCTTGGGGTCTCAAAGAGTTGGACACAACTGAGTGACTGAATTAAACTGAACCCTCACAATATCATGATGTAATTGAAATGAAAGATCAAGAATTTTTAATTAAATCTGCTTTACCAATGATGTATAGCTAAATAACTAGGCTAAAGCAGTATAACTTTGTTTCCTGCGACACTGAGTGAAGAGAAATTGACACGTTTATTTAAAATTTTTTTCGAGATTTTAATATTTTATTGTTAGTATCTTTGAATATTGTTTTAACATTTTTGTTGTGGTAAAATACACAAAACATAAAACTCTTAACTATTTGCTAAGTGTACAGTTCCTGGTATAATATACATTTATAATGTTCTGCAACCATCACCACCACCCATCTCCATAACTCATGTCATCTTATAAAACTGAAACTGTGTACCTATTTAACAATACCCTGGAGGAGGAAACGGCATCCCACTCCAGTATTCTTGTGGGGAGAATCCCATGAACAAAGGAGCCTGACAGGTCCATAGGGTCTCAAAGAGTCGAACAGAACTGAAGTGACTTAGTATGCATTAAACAATAACTCCCCATTCTTCTCATCCTTTAGGTCTCACACAGATTTTATTTTTAAGGAATTTCTGCAGTGAAATATTTTCCTATCAGTTTATCTATCTCTTTACATATTTTATTTTTTTTCACTCTGATCAAATTTGAACATTGATACATTAAGATGCTCTGAGTGATACTCACCTCATGTTAATTTATTTTTGTATGTCTGTCAGAACATAAGTTTTCATTTTGCTAGGGTAAATTTTAAGAAGTAGCATCACTGGGTCATATAGCAAATGTATGTTTAGCTTTATGAGAAACTGTCAAGGCATTTTCTAAAGCTACGGTACCATTCTGCATTTCCACCATCAGTGTACAGAGTTCCCCTTGCTCCAAATCTTCGTCAGCATTTGGTATTGTCAGTGTTTCTCGATAAAAGCTGTTTTAATATGTTTATAATGGTATCTTACTGTGGTTTTAATGTATATTTCCCAAATGACTAATGATTTTGAGCATCTGCTTATGAGCTCATTTGCCATCTGTATATCTTCTTTGGTGAAGTGTCTGTTCAAATATTTTACCATTTTTTTAAACTGGGATTTTTGTTTGATGTTTTCTTATTGAATTTTAAGAGTTCCGCATGTATTCTGGAGACCAATTCTCTGTCGGAAGTTGTTTACACTATTTTAATTTCTTTGCCTTTCTACAAAAATTTTAGAATTAGCTCATGGTATTCACAAAAAGCCCTAGTAGCGTTTTTATTGGTATTGAGTTAAACCAAGTACTCAGTCTGGTGAGAACTGACATTTTAACAATGTCGAGTCTTCTGTTTCTTAAGGTATGTCTCTACAATTATTTAGGTCTTCTTCTTTGATTTCTTTAATTGGTGTTTTATACTTTTTAGCACATAGGTTCTACATGTATTTTTTAGATTTATACCTGAGTTTTTATTTTGTTTTGGTGCTATTGTAAATGTAACTTTGAAATTAATGAATTCCAATTTTTCAATGGGCTTCCCTGTTGGTTCAGTTGTAAAGAATTCACCTGCCAATGCCAGAGGCTCAGGTCTGATCCCAGAGTCAGAAAGATCCCCTGTAGGAGGAGATGGCAACCCACTCCAGTATTCTTGCTTGGAATATTCCACGACAGAGGAGCCTGGTGGGCTACAGTCCATGGAATCGCACGGAGTTGGACACAACTGAGAGATTAATGTTATTGATTTTTATATATATTGTGCCCTGTGACTTTTCTAAAATCACTTGTTCTGTTTTTTAGATTCTTTTAGAACTTTTTAATATGCTTATTGCACTGTCTAGGGATCCCAATTTGATGTTGAATAGAAGTGTTAAGAGGAGGTTTTGTCCTGTTCCTGATCTTAGAGGAAATTGTTCAGTATTTCCCCATTAAGTATGTGTTAGCTACAGATTGTTTTAAAGATAAATGCCCTTTATCAGGTGGGCTGTGGTCTATGGGATTGCACAGAGTCGGACACGACTGAAGCGACTTAGCAGCAGCAGCAGCATCAGGTGAAGGAAATTCCCTTCTGTTTCTGGTTTGCTGAGAGATTTTCAAAACATGTTCAGATGAGTTCTTTTCCTTTAACTCTGTTTTTATAGTGAATAACAATTGAACTTTAAATAGTGAATCAACTTTATATTCCCAATGGGATAATTTAATTAAAATTTTTTTTGGTCTGCACTAACTTTTCTTTTATAAAATTGGGAATATATATAATCTAGGATTTACAAAGGACTCCGGGATCACAACTAATATATTTAATTTTCCCATTCAGAAGGCCATTCTCTCATCTACCCAATCAACCTTGGCTGTGTTTGATCCCACAAGTGATTGTTATTCATGTATACTAATTAATCTTTTCAGTGTTAATTTGTTGAACACATTATTATTAGAAATGTAGGGACGACTCAAATAATAAAGGTGCAACTTGTTAATGAATTTGCCCAGGATTGAAATAGAAACAAGATGCTCTCGAAGTGTAGAGAAAAAGCATCTAAATCAGATTGCACTTCTTAGAAGAGGAAAAGTCTCTCTCTCTATAAATATGGAACATACTCTTTACCATTTTCTCATTTTAATTATCATTGTCCACCCAAAGTAAGACCCTAGTGAGTATGAAGTAGGCCATGTAGGTCACCCACTACAGGACAGTTGATGGGATCAGAGGTTTGCCACATTTGGATCACATGTTCAATCAGCTTGCTAAGATGAGGCATATTCTATCCCCAGTATCTGAAAGAGGAGGATTGCAGGACTGTCCAGTTTTGGTACAGGTTTTATTGTGTGTGCAGGATTTTAGGTAGAGAGGTTATGTTAGAGATAATGAGTTGGCTGTCACCCTGAACCATGTGAAAGTTAGAGATTAAGCAAGAAAAGACAGTCTTCAATGAGAGGAGGAAAATAAGCAAGACAGAGACCCTCCAGGAAATGGAGAAAGTGGGACCCTTAGGATCCAGTTGTTGTTATCGTTGTTTAATTGCTCAGTCATGTCCAGCTCTTTGCGACCACATGGACTGCAGCACGCCAGGCTTCCCTGTCCTTCATTATCTCCTGAAGTTTATTCAAACACATGTCGATGATGCCATCCAACTGTCTCAACCTCTGTCACCCTCTTCTCCTCCTGCTCTCAATCTTTCCCAGCATCAGGGTTTTCTAATTCCTATAGGGTCCAGTTAAACTTTGCTTCTGTAAGCCTACTTTATGACGTTCTCAAAAATTTTGACTTTTCATTAGAGCTAGTTGGAGACAACTTCTATTATATCAGAGTTTTATAGGAAGGGTAGAACCAACAGACCCTTGAGACATGTGGCATTGAGGTAGAATGGAGTTGTTGAGGTGTTAACTGATGGTTAGGCTAGATACCCACTCCAGTACTCTTGCCTGGAAACTCCCATGGATGGAGGAGCCTGGTAGGCTGCAGTCCATGGGGTCGCTAAGAGTCAGACATGACTGAGAGACTTCACTTTCACTTTTCACTTTCATGCATTGGAGAAGGAAATGGCAACCCACTCCAGTGTTCTTGCCTGGAGAATCCCAGGGATGGGGGAGCCTGGTGAGCTGCCATCTATGGGGTCGTACAGAGTCGGACACGACTGAAGCGACTTAGCCATAGCAGCAGCAGGCTAGATACGAACAAAGGTTTCAATCTTCTATATCTTCTAAATCATGAATAGCAATTATTTAACTTTTCTGATTCTCTTTTACTCTTGACTTCAAGCAAGGAATCTTCATTTAATTTCCTTCCCAAATATTTGCCTGTTCATCATGTCTTCTTTAGTCTTTAGATCAGAGGTCAGAAAATTCTCTTCAGGGAGCCCAGATATCAATATTTTAAGTCTTATGTGCCATATTCTATGAGTCCTCAACTTTCCCTTGTGGTATGAAAGCAGTTCTGGTAATATGTAAACAAATGAGCACAGCAGTGTCCCCAAAATTCTTTACTGACATTGAAATTTGAATCTGTTTTCATGAAATATGAAGAAATAATATTTTCTTGGTATTTTTCAATCTTTAAAAGTCATTTGTTCAGGGGTTGTACAACAAAAATGGTAGGTCATAGTTTGCTCACTTCTATTTCAGAGGTTCAACAGGTACCCCATTTTCACTTCCTCAAAAACTCTGTTTCCTCCTAGTCCAAGAACCCATTTTTGTTCTTCTGATTAGCTTTTCTATCTCATGATTGCCTTTCCAATCCAGAAGTCAATATAAATTTATAGTGAATGTGTTGATTTCCTTGGTCTTCAGATCTTGTTCATTACCTACTCATGACATATTTTCTTAGACCACGTGCAAACTTATTCTAATTCTTTAGCTGTAACTTATTACTGATTCTAGCATCTTATGACTTTTTAATAAAAATCACTTTCAAGCTGAATTCTCCTCTTCTAAGACACTCTTGGCCCATTGCTAAATTTTTCTTTTCCAGCATGCCACATGTTCAAATCTCCTTTCTCTTCTTCACCATGACTTTAGACTTTATATTTCAGTTCAATTTTATGTAAAATGCATTTAAAAAAGCAAAATACCATATAGTAATGTCAATTATAGTTGTCTTAGAGAAGCAGATAATTTAGGTATTTCGATAATACAGTCATACCATACTTCTTGGGCTTAGTTAATGAAAACTTTTTGATGAAAGTATTTCAATGATAATATGTGATAACTACATAATAAATAAAATATTATCCCATAATGACAAATATGAAGAACTAAAAAGCCTCTTGATGAAGGTGTAAGAAGAGAGTGAAAAAGGTGGCTTTAAAATCAGCATTCAAAAAACTAAGATCATGGCATCCAGTCCCATCATTTCATGGCAAATAGATGGGGAAACAATGGAAACAGTGACAGACTTTATTTTCTTGGGCTCCAAAATCACTGTGGATGGTGACCGCAGCCATGAAATTAAAAGATTCTTGCTCCTCAGAAGAAAAGCTATGACCAACCTAGACAGTGTATTAAAAAGCAGAGACATTACTTTGCTGACAAAGGTCCATATAGTCAAGGCTATGATTTTTCCGGTAGTCATGTATGGATGTGAGAGTTGAACCATAAAGAAAGCTGAGCACTGAAGAACTGATGCCTTTGAGCTATGGTGTTGGAGAAAACTCTTGAGAGTCTCTTGGACTGCAAGGAGATCAAACCTGTCAATCCTAAAGGAAATCAACCCTGAATATCCATTGGAAGGACTGATGCTGAAGCTGAAGCCCCAATCCTTTGGCCACCTGATATGAAGAGCCAACTCACTGGAAAAGATCTTGATGCTGGGAAAGAATGAAGGCAGAAGGAGCAGGGAACAACATAGGGTGAGACATTTGGGTGGCATCATCGACTCAATGGACATGAGTTTGAGCAAACTCTGGGAGATGGTGAAGGACAGGGAAGCCTGGTGTGCTGTAGTCCAAAGGGTCAGTCGCAAACAGTTGGACATGACTGAGCAACTAAACAACAATGACAAATACAGTGTATACTATAATCTTCCAAATCACTTGCGTGTTTCGGACACTTCGGGCATTGGTGTTTTTTCACATTTACTAACTGGTTTGTTGAAAAACCTAGTGACTACATCTTTGCACATATCTACGATTATTTATCAATTTAATTAGAATATGTTCCTAGAACTGAACTGCTACTTCAAAATATTTTCATAAAGGCTGTCTATTCATATTCAAAAATTACTCCTTAAAAAAGTTGGTTTTTGTTTGTTTTTACAAATCCTGGAGTAATCTACTCAATGGTTGTTTTTTCATGGGCAGATCGATACTGGACATTAGTAATTTTTATAATTGCCAAATTAACAGGTGAGAAAGCAGTGTCCTATTTTAAAATTAAAATAAGATAAAAATTAAGGGCTTTAAAATTTTACTAACATACATTTCCAGTTATTGACATTTTCTCAGTTTGTGGAATCCTTTTCAATTTTATGATTTATTATGTTGCAGAAGTTTCTAAAATTTTCATGGACTCAGTACTTCACATTTCACTTTTTTTCCTCATTTGTTTTCAGCTTAGATGTCACTTTAGAATGTCTTTTTGCTTTCTTATTATGTTTTTACTTGTTGTTTTCTGGAATTTGTTGTCATATTTTGTGTTGAAATGTTTGTTATAGTAAGTGGTTAGCTGGTTGGTTCACAATATTTTTGTAAAATATTCCAGTTCTTATTGATTTGAAATGCTAACTCTTGTTTACAATAAAACACCATTTGGGGAATATTTTTTACTGTCAATTTTTTTCTATTGATATTTCTATATATTTCTATCATACCTTTAAAATATTATAATTATATATTTCAATATGTAAGAGTAACTTTCCATATTACTCTACTTTCGTTTGAGTTTTGACTTTGCATGCAAGTCTAGAATGAATGGATCATTCTAGGAGAAATTATCTTATTGCCCAGACAGCCTTATCTGGAGTCATAGCAACTCTAGGCTGAGCTTCCTTTCTGTGTTCCACAGCAATCTCACTGCACTACTGAATCTTCCTGGTTATCTCCACACCAGGATATGAGCATCTCAGATCAAGTACCATGTCTCACTCATCCCTGATTCCTTCTTGCCCAGATGAGTGCTGGTACCTTGTCTAAGCCCCTGATATCATGAGGTTAGGGAATTGCCCAGAAGCACACTGCAAATGAATAAGCAGAGAAAAGATTATTTACAAGATCTGTTTACTTTCAATTCAGTGAGTTTTGTTTTGATTTTGTATTTTAGTTCACTTGTATTTCTTGTTTGCCTCTGTAGCTGCCATGTTTCCTACTGAGTCTTCAACATTAAAAGAAAAAAAAAAGAAATAGTTATTTCCTTACACTGATTATCATTATAAAATATGTAATGTCTGATTTTGCTTACCTGTCACATGGCTGCTTGTTTTTAAGGAATAAACTAATATAATTTAACTAATCCAGGAATTTAAATCTATTTACTCTAAAATAAGTTTTTAGTGAAGTTATATTTTTAGATATAGATATATTTTAAAAGTTTTATAGTAGTTCAAGATTATCATACTTTTTTAAGGTTAAGTTTCATAAAAGTGAATGCCTTAGGCATCAAATCTGAATCTAGTTAGTATCTAATATGTAACAGAAGTTCAGTAAGTGCAACGTAACTGAACTGTCATTATCTAATCATGCTACTGCTTAGAATTTTTTCACACATAAATTTTAAAGTATTAATACATTGGAAAAGACTCTGATGCTGGGAGGGACTGGGGGCAGGAGGAGAAGGGGGATGACAGAGGATGAGATGGCTGGATGGCATCACCGACTCGATGGACATGAGTTTGGGTGAACTCCGGGAGTTGGTGATGGACAGGGAGGCNTGGACAGGGAGGCCTGGCATGCTGCGATTCATGGGGTCGCAAAGAGTTGGACATGACTGAGCGACTAACCTGACCTGAACTGAACTGTATATTCTTTGTGTATTTGTTAAATATTAGCTCAGTTATATATATATATAATGTTTATTTTTTATATTAAAATGTCCTATAAGGTAAGACTATTCTTCACGATTTTATTTAGGCATTTTCTCTCTCTCTGACTCCCCTCCTTCCATCTAGCCTCAAAATATTGCTTGATGCCTTCAGTGTAAATTAGTTGATTCTTCTCTGTTCCTATGATTTGTTTATGTTTCTCCTCCTGGCAGTTATACTTATCTGGTATGTGACTGTCTAGATTATTAAGTTAGCATAGATTCTAAATTTAGAAAGCTGTCAGAAATATTTGTTGATGAATGAATGTATGTACAATACACTTAATTTAGAGCCAATCTAGGACTCAGGCAGATGAGTGGATTATCAATGGCTTTCAAATTTGAAGTCTCTTAAAAAAACTGAGATATTTACAGAATTTAATAAACAGTTGAAGCATAAATATCCTGTTAGGAATATTTTCCAATCTTCTTTAAAAATAATAGTGATCAGTTCACTTCTTGCACCACGTGTATAGTTCATGTCCAACAAACTAAATGCCAAGACCCGGATCTGACAGCATCTTTCTCTTTGCGGGGATGATAGGACAGAATAGCTACAAAGGAGCGTGTCCTAGAATCTCTGAATTTGAAGTCAACCCCAAGTATACAGTGTTGTATATACAGAGACATATATCAGAAGGATGAAAATGCATTTAGAAATGTTCATGTCCTTTCTCAATATATAAAATATGTTAGTTACCATGGCAACAGTGGATATAGATTCACTTATTCTCTCTTTATTATAAGAAAAATAAGCAGAAGCTGAAATATTTTACAATAAACTTTTCCATAGATGTCTTGGAGAATATTTTTGCAATCATCTAAAACATTTGAAAGAATATGCTAAAATGGGAATGGAAGACTTTTTCTTAATAAAAAGTCATTGAAATATTCACAAAAACCATCAAATGACATAAACTTCCAAATAATATGAAGCCTTACGTTGTATGATGAATAATATTTTGTTTTTGCTATTTGACTCTGAAAAGGAATTGGGTTTATTTTAAGAGAACCCTATCTGAAACTTAGGAAGCTGAACATTACCTTTTGAATGTTGAATGCTTTCCTTTTTTAATATATAACATATAGTCACAAATAAGAATGTTTCATGTTTTTAAATAAATAAGTAGTTAATGGTTAAACATTACATCACTGCAGAAAAATGTTAACCATTGAAAAAAATAAGAAAGAAACCCTCAAAGAAACAAAAGAATTATAGCTCCTGAAATAGCCATACCACTAATACACTAGTTAGAATGGAGAGTTTAGGTTGGTTCTTAAAATACTGAACTGAAACACACAGGTCATAAATTAGCAGAGTCACTAAGCAATAAATGTGTTACAACATTGTTTAAAATCATAAGCTATGCTTTTGGGCTTTAGACAAAGACCTTCTCCTAAATATCCAGTTCTATCTGGATGTTTCACAGGCTCTGCAGCTGAAATGATGATCTCCAACCCAACCCAACTATGTTTCATCCTGGCCTTCCTGTTTCTGTATATGGCAAAACCACCTGCCTAAGAATTTCCATCAGAAACATCATGACTGTTTCATGCTCTCTCCTTTGAGAGTCCATTCTCATTCCTTAAAAAATATCCAACAAACTTCTGACTTATGATGATGCCTCCCGATGATTTCCTGAAACTGCTGCCCCATCTTCTTTCTGATTACAGCCTTCCTAGACAAACCTCTCCTCCCCTCTTGTCTGGATGACTGGGTAGTCTCCTCACTGGTTTTCCCAGTCCCCTCAGCTCTCCTTTGCTCTGCTTCTAGTCCTGGCTTCTCAGCCCCATCTTCTTCAGAGCAATGGCAGAGCAGAGATGATTGTAGCATCCAACCCCTTCAAAATCCCCCAGTGACTGAAGATAAAGCTGAAACTCCTGGCCATGAGACCTGCCTGGCTGCTGCCCTGCTCTCTACCGTCCCTCTCCCCCGTTCTCCAGAGGGCTACTATCTGATAATTCCAGAATGAATGGCATTCACTGGACATAGAAATTCTTCATACCTCTGCACTTTCGCCTGTGTGATTCCTCTTTTCTGGAATTTGCTCTCCCACCTGCTCAATCTGATGTATTTCTTCTCTTCCTTTTCATACACATATGTGCTCTCATTTAGGAAGCTTCCCTGGAACCCCAGGAGAACTCCCTTTCTCTTGGCTTCTGCAGCGACTGTTACTAACCTTCATAAACATGCCCACTGTCCTATTGATCCCACGCTTGTCTTCATGCTGTTATGATCATCCTAGGTCAGGAAAACTCTTTCCCACCTTTGACTCCTCAGTATGTGTGTGTATGTATGTGTGTTAGCCAGTCAGTTGTGTCCGACTCTTTGTGACCCTATGGACTGTTGTTTGCCAGGCTCCTCTGTCCATGGGATTCTCCAGGCAAGAATACTGGAGTGGGTTGCCATGCCCTCCTTCAGGGGATCTTCCTGACCTAGGGATCGAACCAGTGTTCCAGCATCTCCTTCATTGGCAGGTAGATTCTTTATCTCTGAACCACCTGGGAAGCCCTTGACTCCACAGTGCCTGGCATCAAACCACTATGAGGCAAGAAGGCCAGTCTCTTAACAGTCTTAACTATTAGGCAGTGCAACTGAATATTATTATGATGATATTGGGGCTTCCCAGGTGGCACTAGTGGTAATGAATCTGCCTGCCAGTGCAGGAGAGGTAAGAGACATGGGTTCAGCCCTTGAGTCAGGAAGATCCCCTGGAGAAAGGCAAGGCAACCCACTCCAGTATTCTTGCCTGGAGAATCCCATGGACAGAGGAGCCTGCCAGGCTACAGTCCGTAGGATCACACAGAGTCGGACACAACTGAAGCGACTTAGCACGCACGCATGCATGCTGACGTTATTTCTTCTGGTGTAATTGTCTTCCAACTCTTTTTAAATAAAGGGGATATATTTTTCCAACATTATCCTACATACCTCATTTTGAACCAAACTTAAATCACAAAAAAACACAGAACATTGGAATAAAAAGGAGTGAACATTTGAAAGGAGGAGGAGAAATGCCATTGGAAGTTATCTGCCTGTTTCTTGCAAAACAGATAGGAGAGTTTCCGGTGCTATTTCTGTGTACACATGCATTTCTGAATGGAAGAATCCCATACGAAGTGGACACATTGAGCCCCAGAATCACACGTTATTAACCAGAAAGCAGTTAACTAGATTTTTTCAGTTTTATAGAAAGAAGTTAAAAAAAAAAGACATTTTATGTTCCATTCTTTCCAGTGATGAACTCATGATTGGCTAGTCTGTTCTCTGCTCAGGAAATGTGTTCCATCTCTCCTTCATCTCACTGGGTACCATTTGGTGTTGGAACAGACATGGTCAGGAGTGATGGTTCTATTCTTGTCTAGAATTAGTAAGCCATTGAATTCTAGTAGCTCAGACCAGAGAGTTCTAATGGTTCAGACCAGTAAATGTGTCTGGCTGAACACCTCACTTAGCACAAAGAAATTACATAGGCATTGGGATCCCTCTGTTCATCAACCAATATGGGTTAATGATTGAATGGGTACTTGTGGGTTGAAATGGCCAGTAGCTATTCAGCAAGGGCCTCCCAAATGACACACATCATATTTAATCTTTGAAAACAGGGGAACAACCAGCTCCTGCATCTGAGGAGGAGTTAAGGTTATCTATTACAACCCTCCATACACTTTCTTGAAAAATATATTGCTGTGTGTGGAAGGCAGGACTGCATGACTGGCTTTTTAAGGACAAGACCATTCATGCTTCACGAAAGCTACTTAAAAAGAGGTGTTTAAGAGAGTTGGCAGTCTCTAAGACAGTCTTATAAATATCAAGGATTACATTTCCATTAAGAATGGACCAAATACTTTCATTGCATTTTTAAGTAGCTCAGACTGTAGAAAGAGAACTAGGATGTCTTCCTGTCTGCTCCAAGTCCAGCGGTCACTGTCAAAGGCAAGTATCCAAGTACTTATAAGATGTGATCTGATTCTATAGACTCTGAGGGGTGATTATAGAAATGTCATATTCATTATACTGAAAACGTTTTTATGCCTCAAAATTAACATACACACATATATATATTTTCCTATATATTAGTAAATTGCTGATTTGGGGGAGCAGTAGTACTGTGGGTTATCCTTGCTAGTAATAGTAATGAAAGTAATTTATATTTTCATAGCATTTTACAGGCATCACTAATGTCTATGAAGTTGTACTTGCCAGCGAGTCAGAGAGTGAACATTGAGGGGAGTGCCCAGAGCTTTCTAATGTGATGTTCACCAAGAGTCTGTGAACTAGAGCAGTGACCAATACCTCTTATTATTTTACAGAATGGGAAATGAGAGGAAAAAGCAATTACGTAGAAAAGTTAAGGATCTACACTGAATTGTCTGATGCTTAAGGACTGTCTAGTTTTGAGAGTCATAGACCTCTGAGTTAGGCAAAAATTTGGGACAGAAGCTTGGCTAGAAAAAATGTGTATAAATTATTAAAAACTCTCCTATATATTTTTCTCAGTTAGCTAAGAACGTCATAGTTTGACATCTAGGATATATGACAAGGGAGACAGCCTATGTTCGATCAAGAGGGCTGAGTGAACTGTTTTGAAACTTAAAACAAACATTTCAGTCTGGATATTGGTTCTGGATGATAAACACAACTGGCTGCTTAAAGTGAGAATGGATATAAAACTGGGAAGTTAAAAAAAAAGGAGCTCAGGCCAGTCGGCCAAAGAAGTATTGCCACTGGGAACATGGCGCCAAAAGCCTGGAGGGTTTGGGAGTTGTATAGGGTTTTAGTCACCAGGGGACAGTGCAAAAGCTGTGGTCAGAGTTACGATCATAGAAAATGGAAGAGAATAATTAACAGGTGCTAAATTAGCAAACTAGGACCTGGGTTTGATTTTGTAAAGCATTGTTTCTGCCATGTTATCGTACATACGAAGCATATGCAGATCTTGTTTAAATATTATATGATATTGCTTATATGTGGAATCTAACATAATGATACAGACAGACTTATTTTCAAACTGGAAACAGACTCACAGATTTACAGAATGAATTTATGGTTACAGGGTGGGGGGTGGAGGGGAGGAGGTAGGATCAATTGGGAGTTTGAAATTGACTTGTACACACTGATATACTTAAAATAGATAACCAAAAGGACCTACTGTATAGCACAGGGAACTCAGCTCAATATTCTGTAATAGCCTAAATGGGAAAATAAGTTGAAAAACAATATATACACATGTATAAATAACTGAATCTCTTTGCTGTTCACCTGAAACGAACACAATATTGTTAATCCACTATAATACAAAATAAAATTTTTAAAAATACAGTAGATCTGGGGGAAGGCTAAGCTCCTACATTAAAAAAATTAATTTTAATTGCTCCACAGAATTTTGTGGTTTTGTCATACATCAACAAGAATCAGCCTTAGGTACACCCATGTCCCCTCCCTCTCAGACCTCCCTCCCACCTCCTTCCCCACCCAACCCTTCAGCCTGTTGCAGAGAACCTGTTTGAGTTCCCTGAGTCATACAGCAAATTCCCATTGGCTATCTGTTTTACATATGATATTGTAAATTTCTGTGTTACTCTCTCCATACATCTCCCCTTCTCCCTCCTCTCCTTCCCCCTCATCCATAGGGCTGTTCTCTATGTCTGTTTCTCCATTGCTGCCCTGAAAATAAATTCATCAGTGCTATCTCTTCAGATTCTGTATATATGTATCAGTATACTACATTTATATGTCTCTTTCTGTCTTACTTCACTCTGTATAAGGGGCTCTAGTTTCATCCACCTCACTAGAACAGATTCAAATGCATTCCTTTTTATGGCTGAGCAATATTCCATTGTGTATATGTACCACAGCTTCTTTATCCATTCATCTGTTGATGGACATCTAGGTTGCTTCCATGTTCTAGCTATTGTTAATAGTGCTGCAGTGAACATTGGGGGACATGTGTCTTTTTTAGTTTTGATTTCCTCAGGGTATTATGCCTAGAAGTGGGATTGCTGGGTCATATGGTGGTTTTATTTCTAGCTTTTTAAGGAGTCTCCATACCATCTTCTATAGTGGCTGTATCAGTTTACGTTCCCATCAGCAATGCAAGAGTTTTCCCTTTTCTCCACACCCTCTCCACCATTTATTGTTTGTAGACTTTTTGATGGCAGCCATTCTGACTGGTATGGAATGGTACCTCATTGTGGTTTTAATTTGCATTTCTCTGATAATGAGTGATGTTGAGCATCTTTCCATGTGTTTGTTAGCCATCTGTATGTCTTCTTTGGAGAAATGTCTCTTCAGGTCCCTTCCCCACTTTTTGATTGGGTTGTTTGCTTTTCTGGTATTGAGTTGGATAAGCTGCTTATATATTTTGGAAATTAATTCTTTATCAGTTGTTTATCTTGCTATCATTTTCTCCCATTCTGAGGGTTGTCTTTTCACTTTGTTTGTAGTTTCCTTTGCTGTGCAAAAGCTTTCAAGTTTAAGTAGGTCCCACTTGTTTATTTTTGTTTTTATTTCCATTACTCAAGAAGGTGGGCCATGGAAGATCTTGCTTTGATCTGTGTCACCGAGTGTTGTGCCTATGTTCTCCTCCAAGAGTTTAATAGTTTCTGGTCTTACATTTAGGTCTTTAATCCATTGTTATTTTATCTTTGTGTGTGGCATTAGGTAGTGACCTAATGTCATTCTTTTGCACGTAGCTGTCTAGTTTTCCCAGCACCAACTACTAAAGAGGCTATCTTTGCCCCACTGTATATTCTTGCCTCCTTTGTCAAAAATAAGGTACCCATAGGTGTGTGGGTTTATCTCTGGGTTCTCTATCTTGGTCTATATTTCTGTTTTTGTGCCAGTACCATACTGTCTTGATGACTGTAGCTTTGTAGTATAGTCTGAAGTTAGGAAGGTTGGTTCCTTCAGCTCCATTCTTCTTTCTCCAAGACTGCTTTGGCTATTCAGGGTCTTTTGTGTTTCCATATGAATGGTGAATTTTTTTGTTCTAGTTCTGTGCAAAAAGCCATTGATAATTTGATAGGGATAGCACTGAATTTGTAGATTGCATTTGGAAGTATAATTATTTTCACAATATTGATTCTTCCTACCCAGGAACATGGACTATCTCTCCATCTGTTTATGTCATCTTTAATTTCTTTCATCAGTGTCTTATAGTTTTCCATATACAAGTCTTGTGTTTCCTTATGTAGGTTTATTCCTAGATATCTTATTCTTTTTATTGCAGTGATGAATGGTATTGCTTCCTTAATTTCTCTGATTTTTCATTGTTAGTATATAGAAGTGCAAGTGATTTCTGTGTATTGACCTTGTATCCCACGACTTTGCTGAATTCGCTGATTAGCACTAGTAATTTTCTAATAGTTCTTTTGGGTTTTCTATGTATGCTGCTAAGTCGCTTCAGTCATGTCAGACTCTGTGTGACCCCATAGACGGCAGCCCACCAGGCTCCCCCATCCCTGGGTTTCTCCAGGCAAGAACACTAGAGTGGGTTTCCATTTCTTTCTCCAGTGCATGAAAGTGAAAAGTGAAAGTGAAGTCGCTCAGTCGTGTCTGATTCTTAGCGACCCCATGGACTGCAGCCTACCAGGCTTCTCTGTCCATGGGATTTTCCAAGCAAGAATACTGGAGTGGGGTGCCACTGCCTTCTCCTTTCTATGTATAGTATCTTGTTATCTGCAAACAGTGAGGGTTTTACTCCTTCTTTTCCCATCTGGATTCCTTTTTTCTTTTCTTTTTCTTCTCTAATTGCCATAGCTAGGACTTCCAAAACTATGTTGAATGCTAGTGATGAGAGTGGACACCCTTGTCTTGTTCCCAATCTTAGTGGGAATGCTTTTAGTTTTTCACCATTGAGAATAATGTTTGCTGTGGGCTTTTCATATATGGCCTTTACTATGTTGAGGTAGGTTCCTTCTATGCCCATTTTTTGAAGCATTTTTATCATAAATGGATGCTAGATTTTGTCAAAGGCTTTTTCTGCATCTATAGAGATGATCATATGGTTTTTATCTTTCAGTTTGTTGATATGGTGCATCACCTTGATTGATTTGCATATATTGAAGAATCCTTGCATCCCTGGAATAAACCCAACTTGATTGTGGTGTCTGAGCTTTATAATGTGTTGTTAGATTCTGTTTGCTAGAACTTTGTTGAGGATTTTTGCATCTATGTTCATCAGTGACATTGGCCTGTAGTTTTCTTTTTTCACGTTGTCTCTTCCTGGTTTTGGTATCAGAGTGATTGTGGCCTCGTAGAATGAGTTTGGAAGTGTTCTTTCCTCTGCAATTTTTTGGAAGAGTTTCAGAAAAATAGGCATTAGCTCTTCTCTAAATGTTTGATAGAATTCCCCTGTGAAGCCATCTGGCCCTGGGCTTTTTTTTGNGGGTAGGGTGGGGTTTGATCACTGTTTCAATTTCAGTGTTTGTAATTGGGTTATTCATAATTTCTATTTCTTCCTGGTTCAGCCTTTGGAGGCTGGTCTTCTATAAGTATCTGTCCGTTTCCTCTAGGTTGTCCATTTTATTAGCACACAGTAGCTCATAATATTCTCTTATGATCCTTTGTATTTCCGTGTCATCTGTTGTAATCTCTCCTTTTACATTTCTAATTTTATTGATTTGATTCCCCGCCCCCCTTTTTTTTCTTGTTGAGTCTGGTTAGTGGTTTGTCAATTTTGTTTATCATCTCAAAGAACCAGCTTTTAGTTATATTAATCTTTGCTATTTTTTCCTTCACTTCTTTTTCATTTATTTCTGCTCTGATTCTTATGATCTCCTTTCTTCTGCTGACTCTGTGGGTTTTTTGTTCTTCTTTTTCCAGCTGCTTTAGATGTAGAGTTAGGCTGTCTACTAGATGCTTTTCTTGTTTCTTGAGGTATGATTGTATCGCTGTAAACCTCCCTCTTAGAATTGCTTTTTCTGAGTCCCATAGGTTTTGGGTTGTCATGCTTTCATTGTCATTTGTTTCTAGGAATCTTTTGATTCCTTTTCTTATTTTTTCAGTAACATCTTTGTTATTTAGTAATGTATTGTTTAACCTCCATGAGTTTGTGTTTTTTGCTGTTTTTCTCCTGTAGTTGATATCTAGTTTCATAGCATTGTGGCCAGAGAAGATACTTGACCAATTTTCTTAAATTTACTGAGGTTTGATTTGTGGCACATGTAGTCTATCCTGGAGAATGTTCAGGTGCCCTTGAGAAGAAAGTGTATTCTGCATTTGGATGGAAATCCTGAAGATATCAATTGGGTCCATTTGACCTAATGTTTCATTTAATTTTTGTGTTTCCTTATTGATGATCTGTCCATTGGTGAAAGTGGAATGCTAATATCCTCTACTATTATTGTGTTGCTGTCAATTTCTCCTCTTATGCCTGTTAGTGTTTGTCTTATGTGCTGAGTTGCTCCTATGTTGGGTGCATAGACATTTACAACTGTTATGTCTTCCTCTTGGATTGATCCTTTGATCATTATGTAGTGTCCTTCTTTGTCTCTTATGATATTCTTTATTTTAAAGTCTATTTTGTCTGAAATAAGGATTGCCACTCCAGCTTTCTTTTGGTTTCAATTCACATGGAATATCTTTTTCCATCCTTTTACGTTCAGTCTACATGTGTCTTTAGATCTGAGCTGGGTCCCCTCTAGGCAGCATATATATAGGTCTTGTTTTTGTATCCATTCAGTTAGTCTGTATCTTTTGGTTGGTGCATTTAATCCATTTACATTTAAGGTAATTATTGATACATCTGTTCCTATTGGCATTTTCTCTATTGTTTTGGGTTTGTTTTTGTAGGTCTTTCCTTTCTCTTGTGTTTACTGGCTATGTAAACATAGACTTTAGTATTTGTTGCAAGGCTGGTTTGCTTGTGCTAAATTCTCTTAACTTCTGCTTGTCTGCAAAGCTTTTGATTTCTCCATCAATTCTGAATGAAATATTTGCTAGGAATAATAATCATGGTTGTAGGCTTTTCTCTTTCAGTACTTTAAATATACCCTGCCATTCCCTTCTGACCTGTAGAGGTTCTTCTAAAAGATGCACTGTTAATCATATGGGTTTTCCCTTGTATGTTACATGTTGCTTTTAATATTCTTTCTTTGTGCTTAATCTCTATTGGCTTGATTTAATACGTGTCTCAGTGTGTTTCTCTTTGGGTTTAACCTGTAGGGGAGTCTCTGTGCTTTTTGGACTCGATTCACTATTTCCTTTCCCATGTTGGGAAAGTTTTCAACTATAATTTCTTCAAAAATTTTCTCAGTGCCTTTGTTTTTTGCTTCTTCCTCTGGGACCCCTATAACTCAAATATTGATGCATTTAATATTGTCCCAAATGTCTCTGAGGCTTTCCTCAATTCTTTTCATTCCTTTTCCTTTATTCTGCTCTTCAGCAGTTATTTCCACCATTCAATCCTCCAGCTCACTTATCTGTTCCTCTTCTTCAGTTATTCTGTTATTGTTTCCTTTTAGAGTATTTTTAATTTCAGTAATTGTGTTATTCACCTCTGTTTGCTTATTCTTTATTTCTTCTATGTTCTCGGTGACTGTATTAACTGTGTTAAATGCTTCTTGCATTTTCTCCATTCTGTTTTCAAGTCTTTGGAGCATCTTTATTATCATGATTCTGAATTTTCTTTCAAGGAGATTACTCTTTTATTTGTGCTGTATTTCTCTGTCTTTTCATCTTTTTTTTTTTTCTTCTAACTTGCTCCACTTGAAGTCTCCTTTTCCCAGGCTTTATTATTTCAATAGGGTTGTATTACTTCTTCTCTTTGATTTTTGCTTCCTGGGCCTGCCCTATTGTGCTGCAAGGGTTGGGTGCACTGGCTAGGTTTGTATGCCATGCCACTCTTGGTTTCCCGAGCCTGCCACCTGTTTGGGGCCACAGTCCATGAGCTGTTAATGGGTGGAGAAGTGTAGCTTTCTCTGTTTATTGCCCTCCAAGTCCCTGCTTTGCCTGGTGTTTCAAAGACGTTGCAGCTCCCCTTTGGGCCCACCTGTGAGGGAGTTTCCCTGTGTACAGGAACTTCTATTTCAGGGCTCTCTCCCTCCCTTAGGGCACAAATTCCTGCCCAGAAGTTCTCCATCTTTTCCCTTTTTACATCTCTCTCCTTTCTCCTACCTCATTTCAGGGAGCTTAACCTGTCCCCCTGGAGTCTTCTGCTGTCACCTAGAATTTGAACTTTGTAGGAGTTGTTCCATATCTTGATGAGTTTTTGACGTATCTGGGGGGAGGCTGGTGATCTCCCTGCCTTACTCCTCTACCATCTTCTTCCGTCTCCAAGCTTCTGCATTTTTAACAAGCTCCCAGGTAACACCAATGCAGCTGGTCCACATACCATCATAGAGCAGGAAAACGATAAAGAACCACAGCAGAAATTCAGCCATCTCTACTTCTCAGTTTTATAAATCAAGTTACATTCACTGTTCGAGCAGACATGGCCATTTGTGGTTACAATATCTGTGGTTACATACAGAGCTGTGCACACCTGGAGCTGGGGTATAGGGACAGGTGTGAAGGAATCCCCAGTATTTCATCACACCAACCGCTTATCTTCTCTGTAAAAAAATGCATTTTATTATCTACTATTCAGATGCCTTCATAATCCAATGAAGAAAGAGAAATGTTAGTTGTAGGTGCAGAGGTTATGTATATGCAAATTAAAGCATCTTCTGGAAAACCAAAAAGAAGTAGAACGATAAGAAGTATCAAGTCAAGACGCAGAGAAATAAAGCTTCATTCAGCACATGGTCAGTTGGCAAGGATATTCCATGTTAGTTCTTTGATTTGGAGAGATGAGTAGAGACATAGCCTGTGTTAGTAGTAGAATGGCCCCAAGCCTCTGCTTGGAAGCCCTCCTTTCTGGGCTGGACTGAACTCTTTTCAATTCTACCTACTAGTCCTACTCTTGTTTGAAGATCTTCTGAGATTTTCTCCCCACAATTGTTGCCTAGAGCCAATCTTCATCATTTCAGATTCTGTATTTGTAAATTGACCTACCCAGTAACTCTGAACCCCTAAATCAATAACTCAGAGTGCTTTCACAGTTACCTGATAACACGTAAAAAGCAGCAAAAAACTGAGTCACTTGATATGTACATTCTCAGCTGAGGTCTAACAAGGCAACACTCTTCTTGTTTCAGCCCTCATGTCATAAGTAAGGGTCCTTTTTTTGGTCCATTTAATGCCTTGTTTTTCTTGCAATTTTGTGTACTTTTTTTGGGTGATTTTGCTGTTTAAAATGGCACCCAAGTAGTACTAAATGCTGACTTGTTCCTAAACATAAGCAGACTGTGCTGTGCCTTACAGGGAAAACAGGTGTGTGAGAAAAGCTTGTTTAGGCATGAGCTATAATGCTGTTGACTGTGAGCTCAATGTTAATGAATCTTCAATATCTATAAAGTGTGCTGTCTTTAAACAGAAGCCCACATAAACCAGGGTTTTGTATTGAGGGGTTATGTATTGATGGATGAAATGTGACCAGAGGCTCACAGGAACCCAACCCTATATTTTCCTTGGGAGTAGTCACTTGGCATTTGCTAATTCAGTGTTGATAGTAACTTAGAGGACAGAACCACTGCAGATAATCAGACTGGACTGCAGTTGTGTGTATTACAAACAAAACTTAGAGTTAAGCACACAGGCTCTAGAACAAGATAATATGAGTTCAAATCCTAGGCCTACCATGTACCACATGGGAGAGTTTGGGCTTCAATTTCCTCTCTTGCCAAAGGACCTCATTCATGATTGTGGTGTCATTTTAAAAAAAATCGGTGCACCCACACATACACAGAAAACACTTAGAATTATATCTTGCAGACAGCAAGCACTCAGCTATATTAGGTGTCATAAGCTCCTGAAAGTGTACGAAAGCTCCTGAAAGTGTACGAAATCACACAATCAGGTGCTGAGCTGAGATAGGAACATTGTTCCTCTAACACCCAACTCACAGGGGAGACTATCCAAGTGGAGTGAGAAGTGTTTGGAGCCAGCATGGACGTCTGGTCATTGCCCTAAATATAGAGTTGTGGGCTGCGTATTGAAAGGCGCAATGGGATGGGGTCAATCAGCAAGAGATAGGAAAAGGGGTGCCTTTGAGTGATTGCAGCCATTTCAGGTGTCAGATCTCAGACCCCATGGTTTTGCAGCTTTTTATAGAATGCCTGTGGAAGCATAATGGCAGACAGGGGTGACTACGGTTCAGCGTTTCAGACATATCATCTTTTCTCTATCGTGCTGCAGGGGTTATGCTACAAATTGAAAGATCCAGCTACATGAAAAGGAACTGACACATTGAGCCAGGAAGTCTTTTCTTGTGCAGAAAGCTCTGATCTTCCAGTTAGCCAATGTGGAAGAAGTATATTTGACAAGAATAATTTCAAAAAAGTTTGCACTTGCAGAGATGGCAAGTATAACAAGGGAATTAGGACCACATCTGGGTTTGATGGAATGAAAAATAATCCAAATGTGAAACTAGGATAAGGATGTCAAAAAAATTGAACACAGAACACCCCCATAGCTTCACAGCCCTGTGGGCAGGATAACTTCATGCTTGGAATGAAGAGAGGGCTCCTTAGGGTATGGGTGCTTAGGAGACACCTCTCTTCATCTCTCTTCCCCACACCAAAGTACAACACGGTTTCTTCACCACCTGCTGTCCTAACCCAGTGAGCAGATACGCTCCTTCTCTTTTGGAAGCAGCCTCTTAAAAAGATTGATCCCGCATTGTAAGGGAGCTGGAGCTGGAGGGTACATTACTTGTCTTCTTTCATTCTAAGATTTGTGTCATTGGAGAAACAGATTTCCCTAAGAGAAGAAAGAAAGAAAGAAAGAAAGTGAAGTCGCTCAGTCATGTCTGACCCTTTGCGACCTCATGGACTGTAGCCTACGAGGCTCCTCCATCCATGGGATTTTC
Organism: Redunca redunca; assembly: GCA_006410935.1. Taxonomy (NCBI): domain Eukaryota; kingdom Metazoa; phylum Chordata; class Mammalia; order Artiodactyla; family Bovidae; genus Redunca; species Redunca redunca. Next base: position 347,065 of record SJYQ01000665.1, read on the forward strand.
CAGGCAAGAGTACTGGAGTGGGTTGCCATTTCCTTCTCCAGGGGATCTTCCCAACCCAGGGATCGAACCTGGGTCTCCTGCATTGCAGGCAGACGCTTTACTGTCTGAGCCACCAGGGAAGCCCTCAAGAATGAGAGAAGGAGGAGACAGTATGATGGGAGGAGATTATAAATTAGTGTTTTTGGTATACAATGGGGAGTTAAAATGAAAGTAACAATTAATGAAGTTTTATAAAATAAACATGCTGAAGGAGGGGAGGGTATTATTTATTATTAGTATTGTCAGGTGGGCATGGCACCAGACATGGCACACAACTCTCATTTGGTAAATGCCCCAACTGTTTTGGGAGGCAGTGATTTTCCTCATCTTACAAAAAGGGAAATGGGTTCACTGAAGTTTTAACATCTACTCAAGGTCACATTAGGGCTTCCCTGGTGGCTCAGATTGTAAAGCGTCTGCCTGCAATGCAGGAGACCCAGGTTCAATCCCTGGTTTGGGAAGATCCTCTGGAGAAGGAAATGGCAACCCACTCCAGTACTCTTGCCTGGAAAATTCCATAGATGGAGGAGCCTGGTAGCTTATAGCCCATGGGGTTGCAAAGAGTCAGACATGACTGAGCGACTTCACTTCACTTCACTTCAAGGTCACATAGACAATGACAGTGGATATGAGATTCAAACATCTGTCTGTAGAATTATAACACTTGAGCACCTTGCAACCCCCAAAATACAAGGACAGTAGTAAGTGAATATTTTGGAGTACCTCCTACAGACTGTACATGCATGAACTAATTTAATCTTCATGAACTTATGATTTATGTACAGTTGTACCCATTTCACAGATGTAGAAACTGAGGCTGAGAGAATTTAAACAACTGGCCTAAGTTCTCCAGCTAATCCTTGTCAGAGCTCTGAAAGGAGATACATCTGACAGAAGTTTGCTAGAACTAATGAGAGAAACTTACTAACATTTTCACTTTTATATAAGCAAGCCCCAGTGTGGGTGGAGGGGAAGCAGTGAAGCAGGTGGTAGCCCAAGATGCAGGAAATAGACACCTGACCAGGGTTTGGTGCCAGGACTCCTGTGCCTTCCATGTCTCAGAGAAAATGAGGGAGGAGCTGGCCCAGAGCAGAAGAATTGGGAGGACAGTCCCAAATAAAGGAAGGAAGCAAGACCAGAATTGGATGGATGATGAGGGTGATGGAAAGACGAGGAGAAGAAGAGAGATTATCTTAGCCCAGGGGTTGGCTCAGATCGGTACCATGGGGTAGAACAATTGCCGTCAGCCAGAGAAAAGTCAGAAGCAAGAGGCAGGGAGGCAGTATCAGGGATACTGTTTTACTGTGAAGCCAAAGTGGATCTGAGGTCTAGAATGAGACAATTCAGGCTGGCCTGAAAGCTTCGGACAAGTAGAGGGCGCCCTGGCCTCTGGGACTGGGGAGAGGGACCTTGAAATTCAGGACCATAAGGAGGCCTGGAAGCACGCCCCCTCCGCTGTCCCCTGGCCGTGCTGAATGAAATTCCTGTTCAGCCAGGGAACAGTATGAGAAGGATCAGTGACCTCCTTGACCATTTGTCCTGCATCCCGTAAGTGGGTGCCCGGGCTGGCCGAGAGCTGGACCAGAGGAGTTGGTTTCCTTCAGCTGCCAGGGAGGAAAGAGAGGGGGTGGGAGAAAGCTCAGCTCCAATGTACAAACACCAGCAGCAGAGAGAGCTTTGCTTTTTCCTCCAGAAGAGTGACAGCCAAAATGTAATCCTTGCTGCTCCCCCAAAGCAAGATGCTCTCACTTCTTTATTTTACCCAGAATGGCTCTCCTGCTCTCTAAATCCTGGCAGACATTCAGAACCTCACTTTTCTCTGTCTCTCAGCTTCTGGGTAGAGGTGCATCTTCTTCTGACGGAGCTCTGCAACTCCGAGTACGATTTATTTTAGGAGGAAATTGCCCACCGTTTAGAGTAAATAAAGTTGAGAGCAGAGCTGAGCGACTTCATTTCCACTTCCCAGTATAGCGACTGAAGAGGGAGCTTCCTTCAACTCCAATTGCTCTCCTCAGAAAGTTTTTATTTAGCTTAATGGAAGAAAGCATGGTTTCTAGACCGAAGAGGAAGAAAATAAGACGAGGCAAGGCAAGTAAGTAAAAGACATTTCAGCTCAGACATTTAAAAAAAAAAAAAATTTTCCTCTCTTTTTTTCTTAGTTTGATTTGTATTTTTCACCAATAATCCACTGTAGAATACAATATGAATTATCAATATAATAGTCGAAGGTGTGGGGTACAAATGACAAGAGAAAAGACGAGAGATGGGACAAAATGAAGTGAAATATACATCCAAAGCCATTGTGGTAAATGATATATCTTATAAGAAATGTCCACAGGGGAGCTGGCATATAAATAGCATCTCAGTGTGAAATAAGGACTGTGCCTTATTTCTTGTAGAAGCTGCTGTTTCTGTGCCAATGAGCAAAGATGGTAACAAAAGAACAAGCTAAGAGATGCCCCATCAATGTCTTTCCTTCCTGTGGCAGATTCGGTGTGTTATGTAAGGAGCAAGGGCAAGTGTGCTCACTTTGCCCACCTACATGCTTGATTTTTTAAAAAAGATTAAAGGACACCATTCTATATGCAGCTGTCACACATTGCTCAGTGTGGGCTGACATGAACCGTAGTGAGATGAACCCAAGTGGGTTGAATCTGAAGGGAAATGAAGATACTGTACTCACAGGAAGTTTAAATAATGGAATATCAATGATTTATTTCCCAGGCTGTAATTCAAATAACCAACAGGACTAGAAAAATAAAACAATAAAAGGCTGTGCATTGTACTTGGTGTGGTAAAGGTGTCTCCACCTAATGAGCCTCCTGGATACCTAGTTTGCGTCTGAATATCACCAGGGGTGATTATAGCTTGCAAAAGTAGACCAGAGAAAGGCATGCCTTCCCATGTCTCAGGCTGTAATTAAAGCCACGAGCCATCAGATACTGAAGAGGCCAGCTGCAGCCCTTCAAACCTCTAGTACCCCCAGCATTAAAAATAGATTACAGCACAAAATATGTACCAAAAATAATCCCAATAAAAAATTTGCACATTTGATTACTATAATTGATTTTTTCTTCTAGATATGAATAAATGACCCAGGCTAAATGCCAGTTCCTTGCAAAGAATTTCATTTAAGCTTCACTGAATTGAAAAGGCTCAACCAGACTCAACATTTCCAACTTCCTAGCAAGTAGCAGAAAATCTACCTGACAGTTGCTATGGCAACATGAACAGGAAGAGTGAACCACCAGCCTATAAATCCACAGAGAAACCTTTCTTAATTGGAAGGCCTTTAACCCACACATTTTTCTCATAGCTGCAGAGCTTATTTCTAAAGAGATTATTAAATTCCTCAATTGACTTATGAAGGATGCTTCCCACTATATTACTCTGCTTTGGGTTGCTCGTTCTTTATATCTGTTTCCAAAACTACAAAGCAGACTGGGGATAATAAAAGTTAACACAGATGTTTCAATGAAAAATCCATATGATATCCCAAAAATAACTTCAGTGCTGAACAAAAAGGATTCCAATGCAAGATCCAAGATGGTGCAGACATGTTTGTTTCAAGAGCCACACTGAAGTCACTAAACTTCACCATCCCCCTTCTCTCCAAATTCAACAGATTAATATGAAATCCTGACAGCATTTCCCAACATTAAAAAGCAGTGGCCAAATCAAAAAGAAAAAGTGAATAAATGAAGTGGTGGAATATGTTAATTTTATGCTCATTGTTGATTTTTTAAAACTCTCTTTACAATTGAAAGTAAATACAAACGAGTATGTGACTGACTAAACAAGCAAATAAATAACTCAGTGTGTCTGGGAATCTCAATTGGATTGTGGTAGTTTGGATTGATTATATAAGTCCACTACATATGAACAAGTTCCCTTCTGAGAGCACATTTGTTAAGTCCAATTTGTTGGTAAATCTGACAAAGTTAGCCTAGGTATCCAGCTAAATCAACTGGCTGTATAGCACTGTACTGTAATAGGTTTTCAGTACTTTTTCACTCATTGGAAAAGACCCTGATGTGGGATAGTTTGAAGGCAGGAGGAGAAGGGGATGACAGAGGATGAGATGGTTTGATGGCATCACCGATTCAATGGACATGAGTTTGAGTAAGCCCTGGGAGTTGGTGATGGACAGGGAAGCCTGACGTGCTGCAGTCCGTGGGGTCTCAAAGAGTCAGACACGACTGAACCACTGAACTGAACTGAATACATAAAAAACAAGCACAAAAATCTTTTTTAATCTTACTGTACAGTACCCTGAAAAGTACAGTAGTATAGTCCAACAGCTGGCATACAGGGGCTGGCATCAAGTGAACAGGCAGGAAGAGTTACTGGCTGGAGTGGGGAGAGGAGGTGAGAGATGGTACAGCTGAAGGGTCGTCAGCAATAGGATGTGGAGGGCAAGCTGCAATTTCACTCACCCCTGATGTTGGTGGAATGTATATCTGCATCTTTGAAAGCTCCCAACTTGAAGGTTCACAGTAGGGGACTTAGTGGAGTTCATTACTCGGTTTAATCGTGTAATACGGAGGATTAGGAGTGGGGAATGTAGAATATGCAAACCCACCCACATCCAGAGGCAATCTTTGCTCCTTCTGTCTTGCTCTGTGAAAGAAACATTATTCCTTTGAGCCCAAGCTGGCCCTGCTGGGGTTCGGCTCCCACCCTCTTCACAGACCCTGGGTATGCCTTTTTATGGTCTCACGCATACATGTCCATAAAATCTCCAGGCCCAAGGTCCACTTCGGAGTGCTTTCTCTCCCCCCTCTTTCAGCCTGGTGTTTGAGTGAATTCCAGCCTCCTTAGTCACCCTTCTCCCTCACTTCTGTTCTCGCCTCAGTTCCTGGTCCCCACACTGAGTCTGGATCGCCCCAGCTTCTCCTCTGGAAGGGAGAGCCACGCCTGCCTTCTCCAGGTGAACTTTCTCCTTGTTCCCATCACATGGGCTCTCCTGGCCTTTCCTCCATCTTCTCAGCTGTTTATTCTCTGCCTACTTTTTGATATTCCTCAGACTATTTCGGGAACCCTCTTTCTTCCTCCAGCTGCTATCTCCTTTATTTTATTTATTAATTTATTAAGTCACTTCAGTCACGTTTGACTCTTTGTGACGCTACGGGTTATAGCCTGCCAGGCTCCTCTGTCCATGGGATTCTCTCGGCAAGAATACTGGAGTGGGTAGCCATTCCCTTCTCCAGGGGATCTTCCCAACCCGGGATCAAACCCACGTCTCTTATGTCTCCTGGTTTGGCAGGTGGGTTATTTACTGGAAAGCCCCTCTATGCCCTGCTGGGCAACCTCAAACCCTCTCATGGGTTCAGTGGCCATCAACACACTAATGACTCAGAGATGTTTATCTCAACCTTGTTGTAAAAGGGAAGATAAAAAAAAAATCTACCTCCTCAGGCTGTAGAGAACATTGGAGACAACATTTAAAACTTGTCTGACACATTATCAGCTCTCCATGGAAATGTTAGCTATTATTAGAATGTATCTTAGATGCCTTAAAGATAGCATGTGCAAAGCTGAACTCCCTGTCTTCTCCCACAGTGTTTCTTCCCACTGCTTCCTTCTCAGTAAATCAATCCCCTACTCAAATTTTAAGTTCATTTTCATCAACTCCATCAAAAGCTCCCCTTATCTTTCTTGAGTTAGATGCCCCTCTTATGAGCTATCAGGGCTTGCTGCATTATTAATGGTTGTATCCTGTTGCATTGTCATTGCACGAGAAAGCAAAACCGCAGTCTTATTCACTATTTTATCCCCAACAAATTGGGCTATGAATGAATGAAACTGGATCACGACATAAAACAAACCATTAACTATAAACAGTTATCTTCATGGTTATGTCATAAGGTTTTAGAAAATTATCCTTAGTTTCATCCATTCCAATCTCCTTTTATAAAAATCTAGTTTTGCCAGTTAACCATATGGAGGTATCTAGTGTTACTTTGGTTTCAAAGTCACCTAGAATGACATGAAATTCTCAGGAAATATTTGGGAAGTGGGGTCAAAAAGAAGGGGAGGAAAACCTCCTGAAAGGCTAAGGGCACAGATGCAAGCAAACATATCCATCCACACAGGCAGTATTCCCTCTGCATTCAGCTCTCAACCCTTCTCTCCTCTGAAAAACCTAACTGTTGTCTGTTCTGCCCATTACTGCCTAGAGAAAAGCTGTCCTGGAAATAATTTAATGATGTGGACAAAACCTTTCTCAGGCTAATGTGTTCAGGAGACATTCACAGACCACAAACTTTGAGGACCCTCTCAGACTGCTCGTGCAGGGGAATTTGAGACAATGTGTTCAGAGATTCAGGGATTTGAGACAATGTGTTCAGGTGGGATTTAGGGAAAATAATTTGGGGGACAGGGGAGTCTGTGTGCAGAAACAAATACCCCTGAGGTCAGTATATGTATACAACTATCTCACGAGCAATGCACAGAGTCTAAGCACCACAGCTGGGAGCTGTCCTGATGTACCCAGGTGACCACACATGTACACACTCACGCGCTTGGGAGGCTTGTGTCTTACTTTCTCGTCCAAAAAAAACCTTCTGTCTTCTGTTTCACATGCTTGCAACTTACAGAATTTTGAAAGGGTCCATGTGCAGCAACTAGACCAAACATAGGGTGTGTTACTCTGATCTCTTCCCCAAAAGAAACCATTGAGATTTCTGTGATCGTCTACTTGGGGAGGCTGATTGCAACAGCAGAGCTTTGATGAACAAGAGGTTTGATTCTGAATCCAGCTCTATATCTTGCTGGTCCTGTGACTTTAGGAAAGCTCACTAAATCTCAGTTGCCTCTCTTAGGAAGAAGAAAAAACAGTACCAGCCTTAGAGGATTTTTGATAGTTATATAAGGTAATATGCACAGGGTCAATAAATGTTCAGTAAAATGTAGCTGAAGAATAGGCGACCCAAATGGCTACACAAGGTCATCTCAAGTGAACATTACTGCTAACCCTTCCAGTGCTTTGATCAAAGGGATGGGTGGAGGAATTAGCTCATGTATTGTTTTACCACCTGGAACATCACTTAGGATTTGAACACTAATAGCAGGAGATATGTGTTTAGTTCTGACCCTTTTTGGAACACATGATTTCAAAAATATCCTTTGCAGCAGCAGGGTTTCAACCTACTCTTTAAAATTCAGAAATAGAAAATTGAACTTGTTTATTGAAAAACATAAAATGCTGAAATAATTTTAGTGATGTATCTGTATCATGCAGGATAATGACATATTAGATAAAAAAAGTAATTCCTTTGTATAGACAGAGGAGTCAAAAAGATTTTTTTGCAGGAGGTGTGGATTCTGCTTTTCTTTCTAAAAAAATACCAAGAGGATATATCTTTGGAAGAGTGAATTTGGAGGTTTGGGTCACTGACCTACTCATCTGCACTCCAGTCACTGAGATTTCATCCTATGACACTATGGTACATATTTTCACATTATTAACTAATTTAATCCTCATGATAACTTTGAAATATATTCAGTTTTTGGATATGATTCCTATTTTATAGATGAAAAAACTAAAACTCAAAAATAATTTCCATAATTATACCAAGAATGGGGCAGAATCAAGATTCACACCCAGCTGTCTGATAACAAAGGCTATTGTTTTTCTTTGACATAACCTTCTCCCATGATATAAAGACACGTCACCTTCTTGGTGTCACAGTAGTTTTATCATCCCAGCTTATGATAGTTCTCTATTCTTTATTCCTTACCTCCCTCCCTATTTTTTTGCACAGGTATATTTCTCCTGCTGGAGTACCTTCCTTTCTACCCAATATTTTGTAAGTTATTTAGCATAGTCCTTTACCCGGAAAGATTTTTGAGAGGTACTTTGGCTGTTTTCCTTCTTTAATTAATAAAAGAAGGAGGATAGGATATATTTATACTTATGACTGATTCATGTTGTTGTATAGCAGAAACCAACACAACATTGTAAAGCCAACTATCCTCCATTAAAAATAAATTAAAAAAATAAGAGGAGGAAAGATCCTCCTGTGATACAGGGCTGTCACCACTCCAGACTCCTAGACATGGTCCTCTGACCTCTTCCTGCCCAAACTTAAGCAGAAATCCCAAATACAAGGCTGAAAACTTACATGATTTGTTCCCACTTTTCCTTTCAGTTTTATTTTCATGTCTACTTTGTTTATAGATAAAATAAAATAATCATGGGCCAGAAGGCCTCAAAATTTTAGGAGTGTGAATTCGATCACAAATCCAAATTCTGGTTTATAAGATTTAATACCCACTGTTTCATAGTAGAATTTTCCCCAAGCAATAAAATATGATTAACGTATATGCAGTGCTATTAAAACTATTTTCTAATACTTGACTAAATAGCTACTTCAAGGGAACAAGTGAAGAGGATTAAAAAATATCATAATACACAGATTGGAAAGCAACTCTTTGATCAAAAGAGGAGTCACATGGCATAATTATTGGCTTTAATCAATCAAATATTCATGATATATCCAAACAGAAAAATAATTCTCCTTTTAATTAAACCTCTCACTATCATCATTTTCTTTGTGGCTTATACTTGCCCCCAAACCCACCAATATCTATCTCTCTCTAACTTATTTCTGAAAGAGGACTTAGTGAACACGAGAGCAGTTATACAGGCAGCAGCATCTTTACTTGCTGTTAAAAATTATTGGTGAAGGCAACTTTTACCTTCATCTCTCCCTTCTTCTTCCCATGAAGGAGGCAAAGTCCAGTTCAAGAAGTGAGAAGTAGGGCTATGCAGTGCTATTGCTAGAACTTAAGGAATTAGACTCTTATGGTACACATAGATCGGCTAGAGAAGGGCATGGCAAGCCACGGTGGCATTCTCGCCTGGAGAATTCCATGGACAGAGGAGCCTGGCAGGTGACAGTCCTTGGGGCCTCCAAGAGTTGGACACGACTGAGTGACTAACACTTTCACTTTTTTCTTTCATTCACAGTGCACATACCTCTCTCACTTGTTTTAGACAATCTAGAGTTCTGCGTTAATCCTCAGGTCTCTCGTCTCTCCAGTAGTGTTATATTATATTCAGTCTTCTTCATTTGAGGAATGAGAGAAGAAATTACTGTTGTTTTGAGAATCACAGCATTCCAAGGAAAGGGCCATTTTCAGAGAGGAGGAACGTGAAGCGTACAGATGAAGCAACTTGCCTGCAGTCATAGATGTAATCCCAGTTTGAACAGCGATTCAGAGCCAGTTCTTTCCACTGTACCATTCTGTTACTTACAAATAGAATTCTTTTTATTTTTTAGATAAAATAAATTCATGTTTTAAAATATATCTTTGGGTTCTGATTTTCAGTAATCGCAGAGTAGGCTGTATTGGATTAATTCTCCTGCTGATAACGACTATCTTTAAAAAGATGTCTGAAAGTACTGGAGAGTGACCAAAATCAGGTAGAAACTCAAGGGGGCTCAACTCATTACAGAGGGAAACCACAGTGGGTGAGACCAAGGTGACAGAGCTTTTCTCCTGAAGGAAACTGCCAGTCCTCCCAGTCATGGACGGATTGAATCAGGCAAAGCGACACCATTTGATTACCCTGATGTACAAGCAGATAAAGTCTCAGGATGCAGAGAGGCTGGGAATGGAGAGGTGGTGGTGGTGGGGGATACCTTAAAAGAATGAAATCACAGAGGGAGAAGTCCCTAAGTTGGCGTATAAATTCCCTTCAAATGCTTCAGACCTTGCATGGAGTCCCTGTGAGGCAAGTCACCTAGGGCTTCAGGGTAATAGGAGTTTAAAGCACTAGAGGGCTGATGGGGATTCCAGAGCTGCCCACTACATGGAAGACTGAATTAGCAGTTGGGGGTCTCATCAAGTTAGAGAGGCTGGCAAAGACTTTCAGCTTTTTACTGAAACCTCACAAGGCTTGGGAGTACTGCTCGAGGACTAAGCCAGTCACACTAGGATTAAGGACAAAACTAAAATAGATCCACCTTAAAGAAGTTTAAAAACCAAGCTTCTACTAGTCCAAGTGGATTCACAAGCAATGTAACTACTTATTAGAATAAGACTTTTCTGAGTCCTCAGATATAGGCAATAGAACCCAGAGTCTCAACAAAATATAATCCTTTTTTTTTAAAAATGGAGATAAACAATGAGAAAAATAATTTTGTAAAACCAGGCCTTTTGTACCTTTGGTTTTTAACTCTTCCAGTAAAAGCAGAGGAACAGATGCAAGCATTAGCAGGCAGGGGTTTAAATATTATGATAAATAATCTAGAGGATTATATGTATATAAGAGACATATCTATTATATATATTAAATCATAACAAGAGTATAAAGGAAGGAAGGGGTATAAACGGAGTTATAATGTTGGAAAAATTCTTATATTAATCACTAACTGGTACAGCACTAATATTAATCTTTATACACACATACACACACACACTGAGTCTATATTTATTTAGTTCTAGATACTGCTTTTCTATTTTGCTTTTGCCTAAATAATAGCAGAATTCAAGAAGATGACATGTACTCTTATGAAGCTCCCATGGGAAAGCACTTCTCTCCTGCAGCATGGCATGGGGGTGAAGAATGCAAACTCAGCAGCCAGACTGTCACCAGCTGTGGGAGCCTGGGCATGTTAGTTAGCCTCTCTTGTCCCACTACCAACCTTGCCATGGTATGTCAGTATTAAATGATTTCATAATGAAAATTTCTTAGACTGGTGCCTAGCATATAATAGGCACTGTTATGATTTACTCCTCTGTGATACATCTGGAATGCTGTCTGGCAGAAGTTTACTCGTAATATACTCGTCATCACTCTGTGCACCACAAGTCATCAATTTAGGCAAACCCCTGATCTCACAGCATAGACCTCAATTCTTTATGATGTCATGTTTGGTAAAGATGAATTTTAAAATACTTGTCTTCATGTTTGCTTTCCCTACTAAATTAAGAGTTTCTTGAAATCAGGGGCAGGCTTTCCTGGTGGTCCAGTGGTTGAGAATCTGCCTGCCTGTGCCAGGGACATGAGTTCAAGCCCTGCTCTGGGAAGACTGTGCATGTCTCAGAGTAACTAAGCCTGGGAGCCACAGTCACTGAGCCCACGTGCAGCAACTACTGAAGCCTGGACACCTAGAGCCTGTGCTGGGCAACGAGAGAAGCCACTGCAGTGAGAAGCCCGCGCACAGCAATGAAGAGTAGTCCATGCTCTCTGCAATAGAGAAAAGCCCGCACACAGCAGCAAAGACCCAGCACAGCCAAGAATAAATAAACAAATCTTTTAAAAGTATAACAATTTGAAGTCAAGGACAAGGTCTTAACTAGAATAGAACTAAAATATGCTTAATAAAATCTTGGATAAATACCTTTTAAGTCAGAGGTAGGCCCTATTCACTTAATTTAGGATAAAGTAGCAAGCTGTACAAGAATGTGGGCTTTCATTTTATTAAATATAAAAGTCTGGAATCCGTATATCAAGACTATTATAAGGAGATGGCAAATCTGAATCTGAAATTTAAAATTATTACTTTCCATTCCTAAGATTCTATTGTTTCGTCTTCTATTCCTTGAGCATATGCTTACTGAGCATTTATAATTAACCAAGCATTGTACTCGGCAATGGGGAGACAGCTAAAATGACAAGGAACTTTCAATAGTGAAGAGGAACAAAAGATGAACAATTAAACAGTTTGAACTTTAATAGAGGTAGTTTTGTTTGTCCTACAGGGTAAATTGGGAGATCACCTGAAGGGGTAAGGACTGAAATAAGGACTAAAGGTCGTGGAGCTGCCTGGTGAAATTCCAGACTGGAGAAGGTTTTTCACGCAGAAGGGTTAGAAAATTCACTCTAATATTAGGTCATGGAAGCTGTGGCCACTGTTAGGGCCTCACGGGAGCCGCAACAGGCTCAGCAAGAGATAATAGGCCAAAATACCTGAGTCATGTTTCCGGGACTTCTGGATAGCCCTAGCCAATCAGGGAGGTCCCCCTCAGTGTCCGACCTGAGCCAATCAAGATGAGATGTGAGATTTGAAATTTGCATGTGCGTGCACCAGTTAACCAATCATGTAATGCCAACTAACCTGCGGGACTGCCTGTATATAAGCAGCTGTGAGTCAGAGCTCGGGGCCCTTGTCGGGTCCCACTGCATTTGGGTGAGACCTGGGTTCTAGCTCGAGCTAGCAATAAAACCCCTTTATGCTTTTGCATTGCTGTGGACGTCTTATTCTCTCAGTTCTGGGGACTCGGACTCTGGGCGTAACAGCCACAACCTTATTTCTCAGAAGAAAAACTAAGATGAATGGAAAAGAAAATGATTTGTTCTAAGGTCATTAATGATAGAATCAGGAACGGTATCCAAACTTTTAAAGTTTCATCTCTATTCTAAATTGGGCTTCTCTGGTGGGTGGCTCAGATGGTAAAGAATCTGCCTGCAACACAGGAGATATGGGTTCAATCACTGGGTGGGGAAGATCCCACGGAGAAGGAAATGGCAAGCTGCTCCAGTATTCCCACAGACAGAGGAGCCTGGCGGGCTACAGTCCATGGGTCTATTCTAGATAGTTGTGACTTTCCATAAGCCTGTGATACTTTTAGAGCTGAATTCGTGTCCCTTCTATGATGTAACTCTTTTGTATTGATCGGTCCTCATAATAACAAACAGTAACATAAATTACAATCAATGTTCTTAATAAAAAAAACAACAATTTGAGGGATCTCTGCAGGCCACCAGGAACATTTTAAAGTTCTCCTTCTAACCCGCATTCATGTCTAAGCCTTTGCTCGTTTTCCCAAAGGACAGTAGTCAGAATGTCCAGACATCTGCATATCATTTCTTCTTTGATGTCTTCTTTTAGGCTAGCTCAGTGGATATGAATCTTAAGGTTCATAAGAATTCCACTCCAGGTCTGCATGCAAACAAACATGCCACATGCTATTTTATAGGTGATTTAGAAAATCAAGGTTTAATTTGACTATACAATTTTTATTTTATGAGTTGGCTTTAGAATGAAACCTTCATATAAGATGTTTCTCTACTGTCTTATTATAATTACAAACTTATCTGATGCTCTTTAGTGATCCACTTCTATTTTTAAGCTGATTAGTTTCATTTAATCTTAAAAGAGAAAATAATCACAGGGTTATAGTGCTTGTCTGCAACTCCTCCCCCCGCCCCCTTTTCCTATGCTAAACATGCTTTCCTGCAAATACCTCTGAAAAAAACCCCTAGAAAGACCACTTTCTTGATACTGGTGCACCAAGAAGGCCATTATTGGTGGGTATGATAGTTAAATTCATCTTTTTCAGACATGATAAACACTCCAAAAATCACCACCACAATTTCAGTAATAGGGCAAACTTGGAGAGAAGCAGACATTGCAAAACAAAAAGGATGACTTCTGTGCTCCTCTTCGTGTCCACATGAGGACAGGGGCCCCTCAGACCTGCATGGCTTCTTTTCACCCCCACACCATCTTTCCCTCAAGAGAGCAGAGTTTCCCTCCCTTGTTTCTTGGAATCAGACTGTAAGATCAGGACCATCTGGGATTTTCAGTGGCAGTTTGGCAGAGACTATGAACTTGCTCATTCATTCAGTACACACTGTGATCGCCTCCTAGTACACAGAGGCTGACAAGCTAAAAACTCTATTTCTAGCACTCTCCTTGCAGCTAGGGCTCCCAGGCATGCTTTAGGTCCTGACAAACAGATTCTCTTTTTTGAGTCCTGCATGCGAAGGAGTCAGATGAGGACGGAGGCAGGACTCAGTCATGCACTTAGAGTGGACTGTAGCCGAGGCAATGTCATTCTGGATCCAGAAGTTGTTCTGATTGTCTTCCTGATTCTACAGCTTTCTGTCAATAGAAGCAGTAGCACTCTGATGACCCAGTTTTGTAACGTGGCCTTAGGAGTCATTCCTGGAAACTGAGACTACAGTTTGTTTCTTTACCCTGTGGACTAGTTTTAGATTGTTTAACACCATTTCTGCACAAACTTCATTCAATAATAAGTGTCTGCTTAAACTACGAATAAGATGTATTTTTTTTCATTAGAAATTGAAGCCTTCCTAATAAATTTTGAAAAGGGCATAAAAGCAGACCTCCAATTTGAGAACTCCTGAAGGGGCAGAGTTCTGGAAATTCTGTATTCTTTTACTGCAAATTTAGCAGTGCTCCTCAGGATTTTTTGAGAGCTGAACACTTTCACTTAGGTCTGAAATCCCGTAAGGCTGGGATGGCTCATAGGTTTGGTGAAGAGTTATCTGGTTCAGGAAGAATCAATGCTTTCAGCAATCCTCATTTCTGTTCAGTATAGCGAAATCATTTCACTGACATCTCTAGTCACCAACTTCACAGGTTTAGGGGTAGAATGTGGGACTCTCTTGCCCTAAAACTGGTTCTGGAGATACAAAATCCCCTCTTCTAACCAAGACCACCCCCTAGCAAGGTTTCTTGCTCACACATGTAGTTCAGATGCTCCACACATTAGTGGGTGAATCTATTTTTCAAAAATGATTGAAGCTGTAATACATTATTTTAAATATCTCTCCATAGTTTTCCTGTACCATTTATCTCATTATTCTTTCAGCTGGGCAGTTATCCCTAAATACCCTCGATGCAGCTTTATGTCCATTCTTCCTTATCTAGAACTCATTAATATAAGCTAAGGTGATTTGGGTTGTGTATAAGTCAATTAAATTTGCATAATGAGCCCCAGTGCCTCTCTGGCATGAACGAAGAACTAAGGAAAATTTTGACAGCTTCAAGAGAGCCATACAATTCATTCTTTTGGGGAAGGGGGATCCCTTTATAATCTTTTAATTAGGGTTTGAAGACAATGTGCATTCGAACTATCAGGAAAGACCAAGTCAATGACCCTTGATTAGAGCTGCACAGAAGTTCCCTCCAGCAGGGACAAGATGTCAGCTTTGTAGTGAAAACAGGTCTTCATTTAATGTATGATCTTTGAGAAGCCAATAAGCTCCATCCTACATAGAGCTCCAAGGGAGAGCTATTTCTAGGGCCATGTCCAGGAAAAAAGAATGCTTATCCAAAACAGAGGGCATACACCCAAAGAAGAAGACACGCCCAATCAGGAAACTTGCTATTGAAATTACTACCAAATAGCTGTAGTAATATATGCCTTTTTTTCCCACAGTTAACATACAACGATCAAGGTGTCAGTATAAATTACATTCATTACCCTATACTACCCTCACATCCTATGAAGTCAATGTTATTATTACCATGGCCTTACAGATGATAAACTGAGGCTTAGAAATACTCAGTGATTAATCAACATAATACAACCTGGTAGTAGAACCAAGATTGCAGCCTACCTAATTTCAGTTTTCTGACCAGTACTTCGTACTCGACCTAGTCCTGTGATCTCAGTGCTCACAGAGCTCCATATAGATCCTTTAGATCGTTGAGGATATATTCATCGGACAGACCAACACGCCAGCTTGACAGTATGGCAAACCAAGTCAGAAGTGCCGGCAGCAAAGAAACTGTACGAGAATGTACCCTAGGTGGGCCAGTCCATCAAAAGGCAATGGGACACATGCGCAGTCCAGAGAGATTCTCTATTCATGAATAATTTAGCTACTCTTGAGGAGCTGTTGAAAAACTATTTTAGAACACATTAACTATTTGTTATTTATTTTTCTTTCCTTTGATTACACTTCCCTCTAATATATTATGGTCATATTGCTTTCAAGTGAAGTCTGCTAAAAGTAGGAGGGTGTATTTCCAAGCTGCTGACTGTGAATTTCTGTCCAAAGTAATGTAAAAGGCTCCCACCTGAGGTAATAACTTTCTGCCACTGATACTGGAATGTGTTCATTAAACATTACATTAAAAGAATGACAGGCATCATGATTCCCTGATTGGACTATAGCATGAGGTAGCAGAGTGATTGCAATGTTTCAAATTAGGCAATTCTGTGTTTACATGTTTGCTCCATTCTATACTAGCTTTTTGAACTGTAGTAAGTCACTAAAAGGGCTTCCCAGGTGGCGCAATGGTTAAGAATCTGCCTGCCAATGCCGGAGACGCAGGAGGCAAGGTTTGATCCTTGGGTTGAGAAGATCCTCTGGAGGAGGAAATGGCAACCCACTCCATTACTCTTACCTGGGAAATTCCATGGACAGAGGAGCTTGGTGGGCTACAGTCCATGGGGTCACAAAGACTTGGACATGACTGAGCAACTGAACATACCATGCACACCCAAGTCACTGAACTGCAATGTCCTCAACTTTAAAATACTGAGAAAAATAATACCAAGAAGTTTGATAAGAGGATCAGAGGCCATATATTAAGGTCACTTTCCTGCCGATAAAACAACACACTAAAGAGGTGCTCAGAAAATGGTTATCTTCCACTGGGAAACTAACTTTTGCATTATCTTCTTGCTTAAAAGGTCAGAAGGAAAAGCCAAAGCTAGGGATGGAAGGAAATTTCTCTATTCCACCCCCTCAAAATGTAGGTATGTTTTGTTTCTTAAATGATGAGAACTTTGCCTTCAAGGAATTAATATTAGCTTGTGCCAGCTGACCGAAAACGGATTAGGCATTACCCAGAAGGCAACCTCCATGCAGACTTGAGATTTAGAGGGAAAAGTCTAGAATTGTAAGATGTAGATGTGTGCCAACTTTAGAAGAGAGAATTTGGAGAACTTCCCCTTCATGGCAAGATTTTGTCAATCCTGGCAGGGGCTGTGAGCACCCCCAGAATGTGACAAGACTTAGACAAGGGTGCACAGAGGCTCCGAGGTTTCTGCAGTACAGTCTGAGGGGCAAGGCTCACTCAGAGCCCCAGTGCCTGCAGATGGTTAGAGCCTCGTGTTGATGGGCGACACTGTAGATGCAGAGTCTGGCCCTGCCCTGGCCGTATAAGCCCAGAATTCTTCTTTCATAAAAGAAAGGTAGGAATGCAGGCACCTTGATAATGACGAAGTGGCATTTTTTTCTTAGCCAGGAAAGTAGAGTCTCCAAGAAGATAAAATTTGGGAGAGAGGAAAACAAAACAGAAAACAAAGAAAAAAAGGGAATATTACATTCCTCAATGGGTGTATTGTAGAATAACTTTTGTAATAATTATAGTACCCTCTGCATAGTATCTATGATTTGTAAAAGACATAGTCTATTAAAAATTCTTAACATTGAGTACACGTTTTCTTTTCGTACTGAAAGATTTCATGTCCCCCTCATAAAAGTAATAGATAAAGAATTTATTTTAAAAAGTTTAAGAGGGAGAGAGAAGATAAGAAACTGAATCATGAATAGTTTAGATGAGCTTTCAGTCAATACGACTGAAGGCTTCAACTTCTAGGTATTAAGGCAGGGAGAATAGTAGGAAAGAAGAAAGAAAGAAAGGTCAAATACCCTACCATGTGCCTGGCAGTCTGCTATGTGTTAAGAGGCATAGATAGTACCAGCTTCACTTTTATAGCCATGCTGAGTCTCATAGGAGTTTTGAATTTGTCTGTGTTCATACAGCTCATAAACAGCAAAGATGAGATTTACGGGAGCACCTTCCCCTACAAACTATTATTCTTTCTGCCATTCCTAGTTGTCTCTGTAAAGTATCTAGTGTTCCCTGGAGTAGGGTGGGGAGTGGATTTATGAGACAAGCCTGAAATGCTTCAAGCAAGCTTATTGAAATTGAATGTCACCTGCCTTTTAGCAGGGAAACTCTAATTTTAAATGGGCTGAAGGAATTTTTTGAAACATACATTTTTAGCGATGACATGAAATTTTAAGGACAAGAAACATGAGTGATTGGAGCCGGGGATCACCCTGAAAAGCATCTGCGGGCTTGACAGCAGCCCCATGCCCAGAGGCAGGTTGTCTTGGGGAATAGTTGTGCCCAAGTTTGGATTTTTCATCTCTCTGCTCACCTGCTCATGCTGTTCACACCTGTGACTGAAGGGAGCACCCATACCCCCACCCCGCTTCCCTTCATTTGGGTGATGGAAAAAGGCTTTAATGTGTTGGGGAAAGGATAAATTACAAAGGATAATTCAGCTGTTGTAAATTATACATATTCCCTCCATGTCATCTCTCACTGAGTAGATTCAGGAATAGGAAGTCCTGTTATCTTTCCTGATTAGAAGTTTCTTTCATTTTTTTTGAAGTAGCATCTGTGCCAAACCAACCACCAGACTTGCCTTCTCAGCCAGGAAATCCAACCAAAGAGTACTTGGAAATTGGGCAACTCACCCATCAGCAGGAAACAAAGCCCACATTTGTCTTAAAGATTTCTCTTTTTCTGATAACATTTCACACATTAAGAAAAAAAGCAGAACAAATTCAAATTTGAAAAATGCTGGCAAAATAATTATAGTCATTCTTGAAATACCCAGAGAGGCTGGGTGAAACTTCAGAATGCTTATATGTGAGGAAGCAAAGTGGCACAGCTAATTTCAGGACGGGAAGTCTCTTTTCCTTGTCCTGTCCGCTAACCTCAGGAAGCAATGTTTCCAGCAAGTCAAGTGCAAACAGTACAGAAGCAGATGAAATAAATAAAATGAGATGGAGTGGATGGTTAGGCTTCGGAGGGCAGCAATATACCCATTCTACATTTTCTGGCCAAGGCCAGAGTGTAAACCAAAGACTAGCGGATGCTTAACCACGAGAACTGGTGTCTTGGTAAAGAGAGAAGGCTGGCTGAGATGCTCGGATGTGATGGCATCCAGAAGAGCCCACGTCACTCCCATTTAAATTGGGTGTATTTCCTTCCTCACAGTTATAAAGATACTAAAGGACATTTTATGGCATAAAGTAGCTTCCTTCGTTTGAGATGTATCCATGTTTTCCTATCTTTCTGCTTCTTAATCTTTGTTTCCATAAAATGATGGCACCTCAGGGATACTGAATTGAGTAAATAATTTTTCAGGTCTGAATTTGGTATCATTATGAGTCTGTTTTTGTTTGATCTTATTCCCCCTCTCCTTTATTTTCAAATTCCTTTCATTCCCCTCCTCAAAAGTATATACTCTGTTTTAATTGTATCCTATATGTATGTATATATACACANGTATGTGTGTGTATATATATATAATATATATATAACTCCCTCTGTGTATGTATGACTTTTAGTTTCCATAAGCAATATAGTACTATGTATCTCATTCTTTCTTATCCTTTTCAGTCAACATTGTGTGTTGTTTTTTTTTTTTAATTTGTGCATGTGTCTTAGCCTGTGTTCTCCTGAAGGGGAAACTTGAGACAAAAGCTTCTGTGCAGGTGGTTTATTTGAGAATGATCCCAGGTCGCTGGTGCCAGGGACAGGAAGAGTGAAGAAAGTCGTTGCACAAATCTGTTTTTGAGTCATCATCACTGACCCTATGATGTGCCCATGATCCCTTAGACTTAGAAATTGTATGAAATGCATCTCAGAATTCTCTGTCCAGGGGAGGGAAGTGGGAAGCATGTATTTATCCACTGGCTTTTGCCCTCCATTGGCCAACTGGAGCCTCACAGGCACTAATTCCCCCACACTTTGGGACTGACCTTGAAGGATTCCCCAAGGCACACCTTCCCGCAGCTCCAGAGAAGCCCCAGGAAAAGTGCTTTTTCGTATGGATGAAGATCAGGAACCATCAGGTTGCACCCAAGCAACTCTCTCTGAAGTGGGAAGTTGCTATGGCAGTGACCTAGAGTTCTTGGTGAGACCTACAAACTAGGGAGTAATTCCCCATATGTATATGACACGCCAGGCTACTGGGTGGGCATCTGCTCCTATCTGGGCCACTTCCTATTGCATTGTTACAGAATCTTCTTATTTTACCTGTAACTCTCTAAAACCACCACTGGAGTGAACACCCTCACTTAACAGTAATGACCCTAGCCTTAGGCATAGGGGCTCCTGTCCTGGACGCCAGACTCCAGGCACTGCTGTGCTCTGGAGAACTTTCTTGAAATGCTCTAAGTACCTCTATGGTGCCTGGGACATACCACGTTGGCAGAGCAATTTGGGGGGTGCCCTGATCCTGGACAGTGATATATGTGGATCCTATTCCCTATTTCTTCCCTTTGGGGCTGTTTCTGACTCTCTACACTACATGTGGGGCTAATTAACTGCTCTAGAGACCTCTAGTATTCACATCTATAGGTCTCCCCAAGGCCTGTGGGCTCAAGTTCCATGAGACTGGGTTGCCAGAATGGTGCTGACACACTAATTTTGGAAGATTCTCTAAGGCGGCAGAAGTGATCACACCCATCCTTTATTCTCTGCCATCCCCAGCTCTCTTCCTCCCCCACTGCTGGCACCCAGACTGGTCACTTGACTTCCTCACAGGCTCTTCATGTCATTCAGTCTTCCATGGTTGGCTGGGCCCATCTCCTGCAAGAGCTTTGGAGATCTAGACTTTTGGTTCACAATTCTAACAGGCCTTTTGAATCTGGATCTTTTCTCATCTGCGGTCAATTAGATGGCATCATGTTCTCTGGTCTAAAGCAGTGACAGATGAAGGATGGACATTCTTTGAGAGAATGGTACTGGTATAAAATCCTCAAAATGAAATTTAACATGAAAATAGGATAAATTGTCTTTCATATTTTCCTGCCCAATTTAGGTGGTCATTTATTTGTGGTCATTATCAATGAAGTGACACTGAGATAGTCTTTGAAATTCAGTACTCATGGAGAGCAGAGTATATGAGTAATTATGAAACCAGCATTCAGTTCAGTTCAGTTCAGACACTCAGTCGTGTCTGACTCTTTGTGACCCCATGAATCACAGCACACCAGGCCTCCCTGTCCATCACCAACTCCTGGAGTTCACTCAAACTCACATCCATCGAGTCAGTGATGCCACCCAGCCATCTCATCCTCTGTCGTCCCCTTTTCCGCCTGCCCCCAATCCCTCTCAGCATCAGAGTCTTTTCCAATGAGTCAACTCTTCGCATGAGGTGGCCAAAGTACTGGAGTTTCAGCTTTAGCATCATTCCTTCCAAAGAACACCCAGGGCTGATCTCCTTCAGAATGGACTGATTGGATCTCCTTGTAGTCCAAGGGACTCTCAAGAGTCTTCTCCAACACCACAGTTCAAAAGCATCAATTCTTCGGCACTCAGCCTTCTTCACAGTCCAACTCTCACATCAGCATTAAATAACTGAAATTATGTAACTGCAGAGGCAAGAAGGCATTTTTTTAAGAAGCTGGTGTTTTTGTTTGTTTGTTTTAATTCCAAATAGCCATGTGAGTAATGACCATGTTACCCCTCTTCTGTGGCAGAAGGTAAGAAATTGGCCAGAAACAACATATTTGACAATAAGGAACTTGAATAGATTATTGTCAGATCTGACCAAGAAGAAATAGCACTTGGACATCATTAAGAGAGTATTCACATGCCCTAATTAGAAAATAAACAAATATTTCAATACCTCTTCTCTACCCATTATTCTGAATAATTGATAAGCTACTATACCTCACATGGACTCCTTGATTTTTAATATTTAAAATATAATTCAAATTTTTAAATATATTTTTCTCCATTTTATACTTAGCCCAGGGTTCTGCCAAAAATATTTGGATGCATCCAACTTGCCCTAAGAATAGTCCTGTTTGTGCATGTTTTTCTTTTATGAAATTATTAGAGATTTTCTCTGATCCCACATCATTCTAAATTCCCAGCGCTCTCCTTGTGATTCTATTTTCCCTACATCTTTACCATAACTTATTATCTGCTTTTCCAATTTTTATGAGGATAACTGTTTTAAAATGATAGCTCATTGTTATAAGTTGTGATTTGTTGATTACTGCTGAAGTTCTAATACTTGGGCCATGTGATACAATGAGCCGACTCACTGGAAAAGACCCTGATCACTGGGAAACCTTAAAGGCAAGTGAAGAAGGGGATCACAGAGGAAGGGATGTTTGGATGGCATCACCAACTCAATGGACACTAGTTTGAGCAAACTCCAGGAGATGGTGAAGGACAGGGAAGCCTGGTGTGCTGGAGTCCTGCTGTTGCTAAGTCGCTTCAGTCGTGTCTGACTCTGTGTGACCCCATAGACAGCAGCCCACCAGGCTCCCTTGTCCCTGGGATTCTCCAGGCAAGAACACTGGAGTGGGTTGCCACTTCCTTCTCCAATGCATGAAAGTGAAAAGCGAAAGTGAAGTTGCTTAGTCATGTCCAACTCTTAGAGATCCCATGGACTGCAGCCTACCAGGCTCCTCCATTCATGGGATTTTCCAGGCAAGAATACTGGAGTGGGGTGCCATCGCCTTCTCCAGTGCTGGAGTCCATGGGGTTGCAAAGCGTCAGACACACCTTAGCAACTGAACAGCAACCACAGTAAAACATTTATTTTTAATAATTCTAGCCCATTTTCTTTTCACTATGGCTGCATTCTCCCAACAGGAAGTGGCCTCACCCACATCCACTGCTTTAAGTACCATCGTGACTCACAATTTTTCCAATTCTATAGCCCCAGATCTTTCTTTCGAAATCCACATTCAAGTAGATTACTGATTATTTAATAACATTTTCATCTAGATAGGTCACAGAACCTTAAACTCAAGGAACCCAGAGCAGAATTCATGATTATTCCTCTCCAAACCTACTTCTGCAGGTTTCCTGTCTTAGTAATTCAATCACCACTCACCTAGTGATTCAAAGCAGAGATGTGTATGTTTACATTTAATCAACAGTAAGGTCCTGTTGATATACCACTTTTGTGAGTTTTGAGGCAGCATGCTTTTCTCAATTCCACTTTTCTGCCCAATTCTAAGAAACAAACACCCTCCCCAATATTATCACAGAAGTTTACTGAATGGTCTTTCTACCACCAGTCCTGCTCCCTGTCAAACCATCTTTCACTCTAGCCAGTGTGGATGGTTAAAAGTGAAAATCTATTTATTTGATCTCTCTGTCTAAAATCCTTGAATAGCTTCCTTTCGTATCATTTATTGGCTTCCCAGGTGGCTCAGTGGTAAAGAATCTGCCTGCCCATGCAGGAGACCTGGGTTCGAACCTTGAGTTAGGAAGATCCCCTGGAGAAGGAAATGGCAATCCACTCTGGTTTTCTTGCCTTGGAAATCACATGGACAGAGAAACCTGGCTGGCTACAGTCCATGGGTTCACAAAGAGTCTGACATGGCTTAATGACTAAAACAAACAAACAACATATCATTTAGAACAAAGTCCCCCAATCCTGTAGACCATGGATTTTTCTGGGGTAGCCACATCTCATGCTACTTTTTTCCTCACTTTGTGCACTCCAGCTTTCAAACACAATGTTCCTCCTTAGAATTTAGCTAAAAACCCTTAGTTTCACTTTGAATGCCCTCCTCCTTGTGATGGATTAAATATGGCATTTTTTCCCCTTCCTCCCTTCTAGAGGCAGAACTGAAACTGCTGGCATATAAATGCTTTGAACAATCTGAGTTAACTTTGATTCTAAACCTTAAAACCTGGTCAGTTTTCCTTTTTATGGTTTTGTGCATCTTGAGCTGCTATCTAAAAAGTAGGACTTTATTCAGAGAACATATGGAAAGGCCACATGAAGAATCAAGACTCTGAAACTCCAGGGAACGAGAGAGGAGCCTAGCCATCTCTGCGGATGCCAGCCTTCCAGACATCCACCACCTAAGTGAAAATCAGATATCCCCCTCTTGTTGAGATGTCCAGTGACTGGAGTACCAACTGACATCACATGGAACAATTACACACTGAGCAATTAATCATACAATCAGAAATGACATTTTTTGGTAAAAATGATGACTTTTGTGCAACTGCTAAGTGTTGAAGTGGTTTGTTAGGCAGCAAATTGGAGTTGCCTTGTCAGAAGCAAGGAGTATTATGACAATGATTAAGGTAGTCTGTAAATTCACAGATGGTGATTTTGGCAGAAATATTTTCAGAAGGGAAGGCAAATCCATTTCTAGGGTAAGTGACTATTCCAGTGAGAGCAAATCACTTCCTCCTTCATGATGGAAGTGGTCAGAATAATTTGCAAGTGGCTGGCTGGTGACCCCAAGAAATGGTATCATAATGTACATTTGCTGGCTAAAGAAGATCCTGTGAGTTGATCAAAGTCTTCCCTATGCAAATGTATTAACGGAATCTATGTCTGTAATCTGCTGTAAAATGAGAAATGTAAACACCCTTAGAATATGGCACTTTAGAAGTGAAATCTAGTATATTGTTCTGAACATCTCATTTAAATAAAGCAAATATTTAACCTCCACATTAGACACTTAAACAGGGCCTTAATAAATCAATTAATTTCCTCATTTAGTTTGGACGCTGTTAAAGTATTCAGCTATAATCTGGCATACGTACTTTTGGGATGCCTGGTTATGGAGAATTCTGAACTGTTAAATAAATAAGAGAGTCAACTTATATTTTAAATTCAGCCTTTCAGAATTCTTTTCTTTTCAGTTTTGCTTGAGCAGGAAATGCTTTTACCCCCTTTCATATGGAAATTATTTCCACAATATGCACCATCAATATTCATCAAGTATCACACCAATTAACAAACCGTGAATAATCTGGAACAAAAATTTAATGCATGAAAACCCACAAACATCTAGGTGGCTGTTAATAAGGCTGTGTTTGAGGTAATCACACACAAATTTAATTTTAAATATACTTCCCTTAAGGAAGGGGTATCAATGTTAATTTAAGAATTTAATTTGTATGTTGTTTTAACAAAATGTCTTTCAAGGAATATGCAAAAGCATCACGCCAGGAACTTTGCTTATGAGCCCAATATTGAATTTTCTTTTATGTAATGGAAATAGACTATTCCTGTTATATTTATATGACTTAATACAACTCCTTTGTGAAGTTCACTTAACCCTATAGTATAAAAGTATAAGACAAGCAATACAAATTCTTTGAATAGATACTTCATAAAATGATTAATTTTGAGATTAGCAGTAAAAGAGCATTTTGTTTTCAAGGAATATTAATATTTAGTTAAGGCACTTTGAGAATGATCATTTCTAGAAGTGAGCTTACACTGAGTTTAAAATTTATATATAGTCTAATCAGCTTTCCAAACTTGGTGTTTCAAACTGGCAACTGGTAACGTAAGTAATATTTGTCTTTTCTTGTCTGAGCTTGATGACACAGAGAGAAGGGATTGTAACCTCTCTTAAACAATGAGAATGCCTGAGTCCAGATTTATGTGACTTTTCAAACAACCAGTGGATGGCAGAACACAGAGCTAGGGCTAGATTATGTTTCCTTATCCTTACTAAGCTTCCCGCCTCATTAAAAGGGTAAAGTCAATAAATGTGGAAGAGACAAAATTATAAAGATACGACCAAAAGTTAATTACATTGAAAATAAAGATATAATGGGAAGATTATCATGAAAGCTAATTTTTACAAAGACTAATAAAGAAGATAAATCTTTGGCACAACAAACCAAGAATCAAAAAGCAACACAGATAAAGAATATTAGAAATGTAAGGGAGGATTAAATATAGTTAGTATTGATGATATGTTTTAAATATTACAAGAGAAAATTCAAAAAACATCTTCATAGCAAATTTGAAAATAGACAAAAATTGCCATTTCCTAGAAAATATACCAAAGTATACTGCTGCTGCTGCTGCTGCTAAGTCACTTCAGTCGTGTCCGACTCTGTGCGACCCCACAGACAGCAGCCCACCAGGCTCCCCGTCCCTGGGATTTTCCAGGCAAGAACACTGGAGTGGGTTGCCATTTCCTTCTCCAATGCATGAAGGTGAAAAGTGAAAGTGAAGTCGTTTAGTCCTGTCCGACTCTGAGCGACCCCATGGACTGCAGCCTACCAGGCTCCTCCGTCCATGGGATTTTCCAGGCAAGAGTACTGAAGTGGGGTGCCATTGCCTTCTCCAAAGCACTGAAGAAATAGAAAGTCTGAAGAGATGTCTCATTATTAAAGATGTCATCCTATAGATAATAATTTACTGTTAACAAAAAAAATCAATGAAAATATAAGCCCATATAAGTTTTTAGGTCTCTTCTACCAAATATTGAGAGATAGTTCCAATGTGATATAAACCCCCAAGAGCAGGGAGAAAAATGGGAGGACCACATCTTCAACCTTTAGGTAGCCAGTATAACTTACTTAAGGTAAGAAAAATATGAAGAAAGAAAATGACATTCCAGTAATATCGTTCATGAACATGGATAAAAACCAAGTAATCATTAGCAAGCCAAATCTCACAAAATTTATATTTGGAAATATAAGTTAGGTATTTTTTAATCCCAAAAGAATCTTTTCCCTAGAGCATTAAATCTATTTGCATTTATTCAACTTCTGAATTATTCCTAATATTGTATTAAATAGTTCCTACATGTCCTGATTTCCTTCCATTTTCTCATTCCTTTCCTGTGTTCTGACTGAATATTTTTTCATTCTTATGGTTTTCTATTTACTCATCCTTCTTTTTTCCTTTTCCTTTTTCTTACCTTTTCTTTCTCGTTCTCATTGATTGTGTTAATTTTCTTGTTTGGTTTCCCTGCCTTTAGGTATCTGGAAGTTGAGGACATGATTTTCTACAAATTGTTAGCATAGTCCATTTAATCCCCTCTCAGCTAGTTCAGGAACTGTAGAAAGCTTTAGCTCCAATCAGCCCCCTTTGTAATTTAAATGATGTTGTGGTCTGGTATTTCAGCTCTCTCCTGTTTTTTTCTTTCTAAAAGAGATTTGTTGTTTGACATAGTCAATGTTTATTTTGAATTCCCTAAAAATTTTCCAACATCTCTATTCACCATTCTTTCTTTGCACTTTAGACTTTCTACCTGAAATCATTTTCTTTGTGCCTAAGGTGCTTCCTTTATGAACCCCTTTACTGAAGTTGAAGATCTGTTGGTAGTAAATATCTCTCAGGTTCCATTGAAATTTGTTTCACTCTCATAGCTGAAACATACAGGCAGACCCTGGAGATATTGTGGGCTTGGTTCCAGATCTCCACAATAAAGCAAATATCACAATAAAGAGACTCTTCTCTGCTTAGATTTGTTTAGGATTCTATGATTTGAAGTTAAGGGTGTGTGTGTCTGACTCTTTGAGACCCTTTTGACTGTCAGGCTCCTCTGTCCATGGGATGTCCCAGGCAAGAATACAGGAACAAGTTGCCATTTCCTCCTCAAGGGAATTTTCTCAACCCAGGGATTGACACATCATCTCCTTGTGTTTCCTGCATTGTGGGCAGGTTCTTTACCCGAGCCATCAGGGAAGCACAGGTGAGTTCAACAATTTTAGGCAAATTCCTAGCTACTGTATTTAAAAAATAGTTTTGCCCCACGCCTCTTTTAAATTTCCTCTGGTGCACTGATAGTATTTTTTTAATTCTGACTTTTTATATTACCTTGCCAACAAAGGTCTGTCTAGAAAAACTAGAAAAACTACTGGTTTTTCCAGTAGTCTTATATGGATGTGAGAGTGGGACTATAAAGAAAGCTGAGTGCTGAAGAATTGATGCTTTTGAACTATGGGGTTGGAGAAGACTCTTGAGAGTCCCTTGGACTTCAAGGAGATCCAACCAGTCTATCCTAAAGGAAATCAACCCTGATTCATTGGAAGGACTGATGCTGAAGCTGAAACTCCAGTACTTTGGCCACCTGATGTAAAGAACTGACTCATTGGAAAAAACCCCTGATGCTGGGAAAGACTGAAGGCAGGAAGAGAAGGGGAAAACAGAGGATGAGATGGGTGGATGGCATCACCGACTCGATGAACATGAGTTTGAGCAAGCTCTGGGAGTTGATGATGGACAGGAAAGCCTGGCATGCTGCAGTCCATGGGGTCAAAAGAGTCAGACATGACTGAGTGACTGAATTTTTATGTTTTAACCTTTCTTCTTATTTTTCCAGTGTTTTATTTCCCCAGTTTTTTTTTTTTTTTTAGCCATACCCTTTTTGGATTACATCCTTTACTAATTCATTCATTATATATGTTTATCTGGAATTTAATCTAGCCACTGAAATTGTACACTATTCTTTTCTTCCTCAGAGTTTTATTTGCTGCTTTTAAAATATTTCATAATCCTCTATAGGTTCTATATTTTTAGTCATATTTCCAGCTTGT